>JBDNDU010000483.1:0-19340 GCA_039764185.1 Tamarix austromongolica | reverse complement strand
TCAAATGTCATAGATGCTGTCTCTATTGGAGCCATAATAAGTGTAAAGGGCAAGCATAAGCCACAGATGAGGTGAATTTCATTCGATAAGGTTCTAGAAGACTTAAAGCTTCAGATCTCAGATCTGCAATTCTTCATCTGAAAACCAATGGTCATATTCAGAAACTGAAGTGCAAATAAAAGATCTTGGCTAACCTACTAAGTGGTAACAATCAAAGTTTCGAGATATCCGATGCTCCATTATACATACAAGAGCTGAGAAGAACTTGCATGCACCTCCGTCGAGCAGTTGTACTCCACACGGCATCACATTAGCATATAAGAACTAAAAGTTAGGCCTGAAGGAAGAGAGAATGGAAATGACAAAAAATAGGACAGGTTAAGCTTGAATACTCTCAGAATAAATATTTAAAACACGCTAACCACATGTAACCATATGATCAGTGACGGATGAGTTTGTTTCACTGAGTACCACATCTTTCAACAACTTCACTACCAAACGGAGTTGTGAATGACATACTTAAGAGTAGGGCTGTAAACAAACAGAGCCTGCTCGCGAGTCTTTTCAGCTCGGCTCGTTTATTTAGTTAAACGAGCCTAAAATAAGGCTCGAGTTCAGTTCGTTTAATAAATGAGTCAAGCTTGAACATGAAAATTTTGAGTTCGGGCTCGTTTATAGTACAAAAGCTCATGAGCTCGGCTCATTTACTACAAAAGCTTGTGAGTCAACTCAGCTCATCCCGTCCTCATTTTTAGGCTTGTTTAATCGTTTATTAAACGAGCCAAGACTAAGCCCATAGCAGTCTTCTCGGCTTGTTCACGACCCTACTTAAGAGCAAAGGATAGACTAGGATCCAATCAAACAAATCACCATTAGCATCAATAACTAAGACTCTGTACTTAATCCAACTACAACTACAACTACAACTAGTCAACCTGAAGCATTAGTGGCAAGCCACAACTTTATACTTGTCCCGTTGTCTAACAAACACTCTGCAGGGCTTTCAGCCTCTGACACACCATGACAGATGGAAGATTAGAGCTACATTTTAGCCCTCTCCCACCTCATTTAACCATTTCTAGATCCCTACCCGGGCAGAAAAGTTCACTATACCCAAAGTCAGTTGATGAGATGTCTAATTAGCAAAACAATTAGACTAATCGAAGAGTACAAACCCATAAAGTCAAATCAGAACACAGCAACTTAATAGAAAGAAAATTTTAAAACTCAAAATCCATCAAAATTATTCAAGTAACACTCAATTTACTGAAACAGATGAAAAAATATATATGGAAGGCAAGAGTTCTAACCTGCTCTAATGCCATTGGCAGCGGCACGCCTTAGTCCTTTCTTCTTCAGAATGAAGCTTGTTCCAATGAACACACTCGACGCCACTGCTAGTATTAATCCCTTCGTATTATCCGTCACCATTTTCTATCTCCTCAATCCCCTCCCCAAAATGGTCGAATTCGAGCTTCCGCTTCTTGTCTCCACTGGACAGAAAATCAGAAAACAACTTCCCAATTGACCAAACAAATCATGAAACTGATCGACTCCTTAATAGATTAAAACAATCAACACGACCAACTTGTAATTTTGACTCGCAGTCTATGTTGATCAATTTCCTTTCTTGTGTTGCCTAATCTATTCTGAAATATTCAACTTCAGATAGAGAGGGAAAGAATTGAATAAATTTGATGAAAAAAATAGCTGGAAGAAGATGACCATGGGCGACACGGACTGTCCTAAGAATTTCCAGCCACCTGAACAAGAAGAAAACAAAACAAAACAAAGACTGCTTGCCTACTGCATTGATTGACTGCGAGCCAAAACAATTATGCACTTACACGCGTCAATAATACACATCCGGTAGCAGGTTACACGTTCGAACCCCACTCCTAACATCTTTAGCTTTGAAGTTGTTATGAAAGGGTAAAAAAAATATATATATATCCTGTTTATTTTGGCAATCGTTTTTGGTCAGAAAGAGATTGGCCAGATCGCCACGTGCCCTTAACTTAAGTGATCGATGGCGCATGCTAGTACTATTCAAGTGTGAATTAATTACCAATTAACACGATTTTCCAAGATAGCTGTAAAAACACTGGGCTGGCCTTTGTTTGTCCACAGCCCACACTATCATGCGGGACATGGTCTACACTAAGGTATCTCATGCAAAATATTTTGTTGGGCTACTTTCCATTTTTCAAATGGAAGCATATGATCCATATGATAAGATTTATATTCTATTTGAATTAGAATGAAGATAAATATTAAAAATTAATTTAGATTAAAAATAGAGGTAAATTAAAGTAAATATTTTAAAATATTATTTGGATGATATTAACCTAATATAGATGAATTGTGGTAAATATTTTAAAATTTTTGTTTGGATTGAGGTAAATGAAGAAAAAATAAAATAAAATAAAATACATTTATATCCTTATATTAAATATATAATTCCCTTTAGATATAAATTACGCTTTGAGTATTCTTGTCTGATCACGTATAATATTTACTTATATTTTCACATTCACCTCCACTACCACTTAAATTGAAGGTTAATAAAAATAAGGTTAATCAAGGTGAACGAAGGTAAAACTTTAACTCTAATTCACCTTGTTGAAGTTAACAACATCCATCCTCAAACGGAGTGAATTAATTGATTTATATTTGTTAACCCCTATTCATCCAAAACTAAACAGAGTATTATGGTATCTCATGTAAAATATTTTATCATATTACTTTGTATTTTTTTTAAATGGGAACTCTAAAGGCACTTTCAAGAAAGCATTTTACTACATGAGATAAAAGAAATATCAACTAGTAGTTGGTTTAGTTGGTACATACGGGGGAAGGGAGAATGCCCAACCAACATTGCATATGCATTGCTAATTAAATCTTCCATATTAAAAAGCAATTAGTTAACGGGTGTTATTATATGAAAAGAGTTCCATTATTAAATAGAAAACAATGTTCCTTAATTTGTCAAATTGATCCTCTTGCCCTACTCTCTACCTATATTTAAATTCCTTCACTTTTCCCTCTCTCATTTCACACACCCATAATGCTTGGCATTATTTTTTTTTCATGCACAACTCTAACTTTTGATAATAGATCTTGTAACATTCTGAAATTTTATAACCTTTATTTTTGGGTGTTAGCCATGTTTATTCAAACCCAAACCTTAATAACCTTTGACCCATAACCTAAATAAATTTTTAAATATTTTTTCCTTTTATTTTCACCTATTTCCATTTTACTAGACCTATTCTGAACCTAATTATTATTGTTTTTCTATTATTTTCATACCTGATATCCTAATCTAGTCAAATTAAATATAAAACTAAAATAAAATAAACCTATTTTCTTTTACCCGCCTAAAATCTACCCTCTGCACTCCCTATTCTTCTATCCTTGAATGACCCATATTTTTCCCCAAATCACTTTCCCTATCTCCCTCCTCTTCTCATGCCATGCCCCCAGCCTGACAAAACAACCCTTACCCTCTGCTGACCATACCCCTCTCTACACAAAAATACACTCACCCATAACTCTCTACCTTATACTTGTATACATGTACAATTCTCCCTCTACAGCTCCTCAGCCAATCACCGCAACACGCTTCCCTTTGTTCTTCTTCTTCCTCCCTGCCCCTACACATCATTGCATGCAACCTCCCCTTCTCCTTGCTCCTTTCCTCGGCCCCGTTTGGTTTGCAAACCACCTGCCCCTACACGCTTCCCGTTCTTCTTCTTCTTCTTCTTCTTCTTCTTCTTCTTCTTCTTCTTCTTCTTCTTCTTCTTCTTCTTCTTCTTCTTCTTCTTCTTCTTCTTCTTCTTCTTCTTCTTCTTCTTCTTCTTCTTCTTCTTCTTCTTCTTCTTCTTCTTCTTCTTCTTCTTCTTCTTCTTCTTCTTCTTCTTCTTCTTCTTCTTCTTCTTCTTCTTCTTCTTCTTCTTCTTCTTCGTCTTCTTCGTCCTCTTCTTCTTCGTCCTCTTCGTCCTCTTCTTCTTCGTCCTCTTCCTCTTCTTCTTCTTCTTCTTCTTCTTCTTCTTCTTCTTCTTCTTCTCCTTCTTCTTCTTCTTCTTCTTCTTCTTCTTCTTCTTCTTCTTCTGCTTCTTCTTCTCCTTCTTCTTCTTCTTCTTCTTCTTCTTCTTCTTCTTCCTCTTCCTCCTCTTCTACCTCTTCCTCTTCTTCTTCCTTTTCTTCTTCTTCTTCTTATTATTATTGTTATTATTGTTGTTGTTGTTGTTGTTGTTATTCCCTACAGCCCCCATCTTCTTTTTCTTCTCCTTCCCTACAATAGATTTTGCCGAAACCTTACCTATGTCCTCCGGTTATTTATTCCCCACCCATCCCCTAAGCAATGGCAATTTCTTTCGTTTGGCACCTCCCACCATAGCCAACACCACCCTCTTCGACCATCCTTACCGCTACCTTCCTCCCCCTTTCCTTCCTATGCTACATCGACCAAACTCTTCTCCACCATTTCCTTTGTAGCCGCCACCCTATCACCACCCTTCGGCTCCCACAATCGAGCCTTCTTCTTCTCCTCCTCCTCTTTTCTTCTTTTGTCCCCCTGCGGCCTTTCCTGCCATTCCCACCTTGCGGCCATAACCACTGCACCTCCACCACACCCTTTGGCAACCTTCCCTACAGCCAACTCCCTCCCTTGCACTCACCTTCCCAACCAATCCCCCACTTGACATCACCACCATCACCCCTTCGCGTGTACCAGATGAGCCATTCCACCTTCCATTGCCACCATCACCACCAGCCTCTCCCCCTATCTCACCAACTAGCAGACCAACTTACCCCCCCCCTCTTCTTTGCTTGTGCACGGCTCACGCTACATATGCAGCATGAGTTGTGTTTTTTGTTTGAATAAGTAAGTTGGTATTTTATATATAAGGGTATTTTGCTAATTTCATAAAAATAAATATTTTATTATTATAATTATTATTTTGTGTGTTAAAATATTAATTTGATATTTTTGTATTATTTTTAGGTATAAAAGTTGATTAATGGGATTTTGTGGTATTTAATAGGATACCATTATTTTTGAATTTTTATTGGAATTCAGATAACCATTATACTCTATTAAAATGATAAACATTACATGATAACACATTAAGGTTGTGGTGTATGAAATGTGTTAAGAGTGATTTGTTGCATGACAATTATGTGTTATTTATTGTTATTATAAAAATTGATAAAATAAGCTTTTTACCTAATGTAAATATTGCGGGTACAAAAGTATGATTTATATGATTATAATGTCGGAAAAATATTTTGTATGATAAGTGTGTATAAAATAATATGTTGAGTATGCTTAAATCTAATTATGGAATGTTAATCATAAATGTGAGCCCTAAGGGCAATCTAGTTAATTTATGTGTATTATAATTTTTACTATGACTAATATTTCTAATGTGTATTATATGTTGTAAGTATGAGATTACGTGATCATGGATGTATTAGATAAGCATGCTAGGGTTTTACCTATAAAAATATGAAATAAGGGTAAATTGGTCATCTAACTTATCTAATAATTTATCTACATGATAAACTGGGTTAATTATTATGTTTTAGCCTTTTCATGACAACTTAATCAATAAAAGGGATTTAGTGATTAAAGAGGATGCTAGTGTGGTAAATTTTGACTTCAGGGGCATTTTGGTCATTGTTGACCTAATGCTCCTAAAAGTGAATAATTGAGCTTAGGATGGCCTTAAAATATTTATATGGCTGACCTTGGTAATGATCTTGACTATGGTTATCTTGGAATAATTGAAAATGAGTAAAATGGCTAAGTATAAAAATTGGATTTTATCGATGTTGTATGCGAGTTTGTGGTCACCTTAATTAAATAATAATACATAAAGTGAAAGACTTTAAGATCAAGAATGATGGATTTTTAGGAGACGCGACCCTAAAAACACAGTTTAGCCTACAGTTGATTCTGGATTTTTACTAGTGTGCCTTAGTGCCCCATCCATACCCTATATCTTATTCTATTATATTTTGTTGACTGATAGGAGGTATGTATACTTTTGGGTTAAGTGTCATTATCGATATGGTATTGTGTTAGCTTCGTGTACTAATGCAACCAGGGTACCTTTGTGTCCTTGAGTTGATAGTTAATAGGATACTTTGTTGCCTCGGTGTACCAGTATGACTAGAGTACCTTAATGTCTCCAAGTTTGATGTGATCTTCCCTCAAGTAAATAAAAATGGAAATGATTGATGGATTTTTATAATTTTGAATTGGTCGGTAGCAGCCTTTATGCCTATCTGTATTTTAGTAGCAACTTTTGTACCTACTTGTGATTCGGTAGGAGCCTTTCTGCCTATATGTGGTTTGGTAGCAGCCTTTTGCCTACCTGTGATGCTATGAGTTATTATTGGCATGTGCCTGTGATGTATGAGATATGTTGGTATTGATAATGAGCTTTGTGACCATTGTTAATATTGAAGATGATGTTGTTTCTAATTATAATTCAAATAGCATCTTTTGAACGTTCCATTTGTACGCTTTAGTAAAATTTTAGATGAACGAGTATGGTTAGTATGTAATATGGGTGGTATATGGTTATACGAATGATTATTGTATTTAAATTACACATATATAGTTTGATGTTTATTCCATGTATTATTTTGATGTCTTACATGTGTTCTATGCTAGTTTTTCATCTTTATTTAGTATAAAGGGTTGCTCAGTGCTGTTGTACTGAAAGGTTCCTTTCATGGGCCTATTTAATGGGTTGTGGTCTTTGCAGATCATTTTCTGAGATCAATCGAAGCTGACTGTTCATTTGAGAGCATAGGACTATCCAGTGCTCCTTTGTTATTTTAATTTCGGTTGTTTTTAGACACCCGTTTCCTCTTATATTTTCCTCTCTTTGAGGTTTATAAACTATTGATGTTGCTTTTTCTTAGCACTATATTTATCTGATGTTCTTTCTATTTTGATTTTGTAATCATATTATTAATTTAAGCAGAATAATTATTTTAGCCTTATTACTTGGTATGAAAATGGTATGGATAACCAGACTTATGACAAGTGTATCAATAACACCCATCATTTTATTATTTTATCTTTCGTGCTTAACTCTAAAAATATAACTTTTCAGTTCATAAATTTTGAGGTGTTGCAAAGCTCCATAACTATGAAGAATAATGAGAACAAGAGACTGGTATCTATGACCATCAAGTCAACATAGCTCAAAATTTGCAATCAATAACGTGTGGTAATGTTAGAATCTTACATAAACTAGTAAAACCAACATGAGAGGCTCACGCAACTCATGGACATCAATGTGAGATTCTCACATAGCCCTAAATAACCAACATTAGGGTTTCATGAACTCTATACAAATTTGTGCTTCTTATTTAATCTTACAAATCCCAACACCCAATGTGAGAGTATAATGCATCTATCTACATCCAACAAGGGAAATTGTTAAACAAATGACACTCATACTCTTTTGTTAAATAATGAACTCTCTTCTACAAGAGAATTTTTGTCCAATTATGCATAAATTGTGTTTAAGTTTTTTCCTTCCCCTTTATTTCCCCAAAAATATGGGGTGAATGGAGGTGAATTATTTATCCCAAATAACCCCGGATACCACCCAAAAATCTCCAAGTGGAGTAAATGAATCTGTCCACACCAATTTACCTCAAACCAAATAACCCCGGATACCACCCAAAAATCTCCAAGTGTACATATATTTTATGAAATATATCATATTTATTAAATTTATTTTTTAGAAATAATATATTATTAAGATTTATATGTACACTTCTATATTCAATACATATTCCTAGTGTATATGACCTAAAAATAGCTAGAGGTCCTTAAATATCAAAAAATAAAAATAAATAGTTGACCTCCGTAAACCTTTGAAAGTTGAAAGTTTGGATTCTCACAATGTCCTTAAGACTCCAATTGTATTTTTAAATTGGTTGGCTTGAATAATAAGTTGCAAAAGATTATTTCATTGGTTGTTGATACACAAGTTATACCACATAATCAGTTGGACAATAAGCATTGTGCATTCGGTTGACATACGACATTTTTTTATTTAATTTTTAAAATTAACCTTTAATTAGGATTATAAAAATTTATATCATAATATTTTAAAGATTTTTTTTAGTAAATTGATATTTATATTGGTACACTTATGCCAAAAATGGTGAAATATTAGTACAATAATGATAAAAGATCATAAAATAAATTTCAAGTAAAACCAATCATGAGATTGTATCAAAATAATAGTGAAATACATGTTTTAATGTATTAATGATAATGATGAAAATTTAGTAGAATAATTCTAAAAGATATGTATGATAATGATGAAAGATAAGTATGACAAAGGTAAAAGATAAGTATACTAGTGATGAAAGATATGTATAATAATGGTAAAAGATCACAAGAATAGTGTTGAAATTTAGTAGTAAATGTTAGTAAAATAATGCTAAAAGATATATATAATAATAGTAAAAGATAAGTAAAACAATGGTAAGAGATATGTATAATAATGGTGAAAATGGTGAGAATAGTGTTAAAATTGAGTAACAAATTTTAGGAAAATAATGGTGAAAGATCGTTACACGATTAGTGAAAGATCATCATACCACTACCATGAAAAAAAGGTTTAATAATGGTTAATATAGGCTTTGATAACTGAAGCGCCCATTATCAAAACTTTAATAAGAGACTTAAAACCCTCACCAAAAACCCTTAAAGGCCTAAAATAAAGGCGGTGTTTAATTTTAATAACGATTCTGGATAAAAACCATTATCAAAACCCCTAGTTTTAATAACAATTCCGCAAAAGAATCATTGTTAAAAGTGTGTTTTGATAACAATGTCCCCTAAAATCATTGTTAAAAGTCCAACATTTTGTCAAACACTTTGGGCCTTAGTGTTGAGGGTTTAATAAAGGTTTTACCTAGTAATCATTATTAAAAGTCTTATTTATATATTTATATAATATGATTGTATTTTTTCCAATCTAAATACACAGTTGTATGCTCAAAGATACCAAAACTATAATATATATTCACCTAATCATATCCATTTTATATATATGAGAGTAGCATATATATTAGAGCATCAATTCAATTATTTTTCTTTTGATTGGTAAAAATATATTTCATAAAAACCTGTGATTTGTACATACAAGTACCATGGGCATACTTAGGAGGTCAAAAGTAGTAGGTTTACCACAGTTTAGTAACTCTACACTCAAAATCTTGACAGGAAGCCTGACATCAGACACAAAATAAAATACACAGATTGGTTTCCTTTTTATTAAAGAGTTTATAAATGACAAAAGGTAGTACCAACAACCAAGGAAAAGCATATTTGGGCACTACACTTAACACAAACAATGATGCCCAAGCATCATATACAAAAGAGAGGATGATAACCCAATGCCAGCTATATATCAAGTTCTAAACAATAGGGCTAGGATGTGTGCATGTACGAGCTTGCCCCATTAATCTCTTACTTTATCAATTTCCTTAGGTGTGTATTTTCAGTCTTTTGCAGATCTATTGTTAAGAAACTGCAAACCATATTTATTTAATTATTTAGTTAATGATTAAGAAAATTATCAAATACTACATCCATTTCAAAAAATAAGTCATTTTATCACTAAAAATGTGTATAAAAAAGAAAGTTACTTTAGAAAAGTCAAAACCTACTATCCACTTTTACCATCACATTTTTTTCCTTTCATTATCTATGCATTAAATGATTTACTATATTTTAATGAAGCTTGTATGTGAAATTTTAATACTACATTTACTAGTTCCTAAAAAAATGTATAAATTGTTAAAATGACTTCTTTATTTTTATAGGCATGGAGTAAGTCACAATTCATTGTTTTAAATTTGGAAAATTTAAAGAAATATACATTGTTTGGATCTATGTCTTGAGATGTTTTATTTAATATGTCATTTGTGGATCTACACATAGTAGTCACAATCTCTGTCATTTTACTATTGCAGACTCTGTCAAATAAAATAGGACATTTAATTTGTAAGCTCATATTAGCTTTAACTATTTGATGTTAATTAGAATTGAAAAAAATGACTTTATGAACTCAATAGGCGCATATCAAAGATACTTTGGGTTTGGTTTATCCCTTCCGCCTTTCGTATTGCACATTATTCGTAGTGCTCTAATAGATTTTATACATAACATTGTAACTATACCTAAAAAATAAAGTATAATATATGCATAAATAAAAAATGAAATAAGAAGTATACTAATGTACTAATTACATTATTCCCTCGAAACAAGCTTTTGCAAAAGGAACATCATATTTCCTTAAGGAATCAAACACATATGCAATGTTTTTTAAAGGACATATGACATACAAAACCTAATATACATTTGAGAGATGAGAAAAAAGATAGAACTTGCTTGAGCCCCACCCCCTTTATGAATTAATATTCTAGATAGAACACCTATCCTCCATCCTTTATTATAATGTTATCACATATAAAGTGTGGACACACAAATTCAAAAGAAGTGGACATTCCTCTACTCTCAGCACGTCGAACTAGCGGTCTGTGGACAACAATAATAGTGCATATTTATTAATAACTTTTAATATATATATATATATATATAAGAGTTCATAAAAGTTCAAAAAAACAAAAAATGCTAAGATATATCATATTACATAATGCATACTTAACATATATGACAACACTCGTGATCGACATCAATTCCTAATTATAAAATGTGCTAATATTGTCCATCCCAATGAGATAAGTAATGTTTGTCCTAACGTATTTGAAAGGTATATCAATCACTATTATATTCATGCCAAGGTAGTTTTGGGCATAGAAGTACAATATTGCCAAATCACACCGTGGTTATCAGGGTTTTAATCCCTCTGAAGTTTCCTTCAGCGAGCATGGAATTGCTGGTAGAGCAATCAAAGCCACTATTTTAGCTTTTTGTCCCTTACCTACACTCTCTTTTGATTTGTTCCTTATAATATCTCTCTTTCCTTTTATCTAAAGAACATTCTTCTCATTTGTTTCCTTAGTTCATTATAAAAAAAGTACAATAACTATATTAATACCTAATTAGTTAAATGTAATGAACAAATAAGTTAGCACAAAGTAATTACAACCCATTTTGCCATGAACCTAAATTATCAGAATACATAACTTTGGAGGAGATTGTATTGAAGAACCAACAAAGCATAGTGATAGCAATTCAAACATACTTTGGTAAAATCCCATGTATAGGTATTGGAAACAAATGTTGCATCAAAATATAGCAATCATGAGAGTTTATGCCTATTAATTTCAAGTATTTCAACAACATAAGCCTTCTGACATTTTAATAATACCCTTCCAAAACCTTAACACTAACAAATAATTCACAAAACATGGTTTTTATATTTTATATAGAGTGTATGATAAGATGATGGTAAAAAAAAGTTCTTCCTTCATTACTTTGTAGTGTAAATTCCTGTTTAATGCTCATTTCCACCATATCCATTTAAGCATTGATGCCATAATTAGTGTTTCATGGCATATTAAGTAATGTACCTATAAGAATATCAAATATATTCTTCTATATATGCCTCACATAAAGGGCATTTCTCATGTATAAAGATTCCTAATAAGGAGAATTGAAGAAAATATACATATTTTTCCACTAAACTAATAGAATCGTAGCTTTTTTCTTCTTCCTAAAGTTAACATCTTCAAATGCACTTGTTAAACCATCAATGGGACTGGTGCTTCCCTTTCTTCTAGCAGGACATTGAAAGCTTTCATTTAGCTAGGATGATGATGATTATTTAGTAAAAATATATGGTGTTCGAGAAAAATAATTTCCGTCCATGCTTTAGCTAAAAAAATGAAGTATTCTACTCATATATTGAATATGCATAATAATCTTTCATACTATAACATAGCAAGTTGTTATATGTTAGAAAATCATTCATAGTATAGAATAAAATTGCTCTTAAGATTAAGCTGTTTTGATGATATGCATCAAATAATTTAACACCCGTCTCCTATAAGAACTTCAAATCATTGATAAAAGGTTTTGAATAAAAATTAATATCATTCCTCGGCTGGTTTATCCTCAAAATAAGTAAATACAATATCATAGACTTACGTTTCATGTAGAGCCACGATAGTAGATGGCATATCACCAGAATCATTGCCTATAAAATTTAGGTGCCTTAATTGTGTAGATTCATTCCATCTGCTCAAAGTACATGACACATGTTTCTTAATTCTTCCCAAAAATTAAGGAATGTGTCATCAATTGTCATCTATTGTGGAGATTCATGTGGATGTCTAAGAAGCTCATCATCTATCTTCCCATTAGCATGTCATGTCAATTTCTTGGAAACATAGGTATCATTAAACATCCACTTGAATCTTGTTATTATAGGAAGATACTACAACACTTTGGTTGGAACATTGTCCTTCTTATATTGTGGTGTCTTGCATTTGGGATTAGGAAAACTATCCAAGGATGCATACTCATTGAGAACAAAATATAAAATCCTTAGGGCATGAATGTATCTTCTTATAACTCATGCCCTTGGATAAAAGAGTCATTTTATCTTCATAAGTACAACCAGGAAAAACATTATAAACATGAAACATATCTTTAAAAAGGGATAATAATTCCTTAAAGCTCTTATCAATCCATCCATTATATACTTTTGAGTTGTATAACCTTAAAATAATTGATAGTTTAGTAAATATCCTACAACCACCATACAAAGGCTTTTATAAGCCACTTAATAACTTCTCAAATATTTTAGGATAATCCTGAACACTTTTTTCAACATTCAAAGGTGTCTCCTCTAACGAATCCCTTTCATGGTTCTAAAATGGTCAGCTACTTTCCTTCATATATTTTTCATTATTATATTTAGACTCTGTCTAATCATGTAATATCCAACAAGTGTAACTTATATAAATTCCATACACAAACAAATGATCTCTCGATTTATCAACACTAGTAAGTTAAATATAAACATGTTCCAAATAGGAACAAACTATTCTACTAGACTCTAGAGCATGTTCCACTACAAACTTGATGAAGAACTCTGCCCCTTCTTCATATTTCCTATATAAATGATCTACATACACCTATACCCTTCCCATACTTAATATATATTGTTAGTTCTCATAGGTACACTCAAGAGGGGGTGAATTGAGTGAAAATAAATTTTAACTTTCTTATGGCATTTTAATTTCTTTTGTGAGTGTGTAGAACTATCATAGGATTAGTTTGTGTTATAATTGTGGTCTATATTTTAGAGATGTTGTTCTTGTTATTGTTATATGAAGTGTGTACATGAGTGTAAATTAAAGTAAACAAATAACACATAATTTTTATGTGATTCGATAAACTCTAGTATACATCCACATATGGCTTTGCTCTCTTTATCAATCTACTCTAAATGAAAATGTTACAATGCTAGCACTTAAATTTACCTCTAGACCTAAGTTCCCCATAACTAACTCTACTCGTGGTCCCTGAGTGTAAACTATTTCACTTGCTCTAGAGTACGCCCATGCCCCTTACAATTTGTGTATGAATAATGGAAATAAAGTTTTTAAACTCTCTTGCTTTTAATAAGCTAATAGTTCCTTGTTTTCTCTAAGCATTGAAGACTAAAATTCTCTTATATTTTGACTTGCTTGCTTATGCTTGAATATTAGCTCTTTTCTGCTTATGGTCAAATTCTTGTGTTTTATTCATTCTTAATATTTGACTCTTATTCATTCTCTCAGTTTCTTGCTCTTTTTATCTTGTGGTTGATCTCATTTTTTCTATGTTAGGCTCAAATGCTAAGAAAGCATTTTTTTCCTTTTGAAAACTTTGCATAATTCGTCTCCATATTCTTTAAGCTTTTTCCAACTATAGAGGATATCTTATTTCGCTTCTATTTTCCATAATATTTAATATTTCATTCAATAGTATCTTATAGTTTCCTTCTATATTGAGATATATGAATCACGTTAGATCATGTCTTGTTATTGAAACTAGATCTGGAATAAACATAGTTGTTTCAATATTTGTTCCTCAGTTGATTTTGAGATTGTCTTTCCCTCTTTGAGTGTTATCCTTGTTTAAGCAACATAGTCTTCATTCCTTGAAAATTTTGTCTTGGAATGTTATTTTGAAAATATATAAAATATTTCTTTCTATTCTATCTTTGCAATACCTGTCGTAGCAATTATATTAGCCTTGTGTATGTTATAACTTATTCTTAGTGTTAGCCTTGTTATTATCTTAGCCTTGTGTATGCTATGAATTATTCTTAGTGTTGTTCCTAATTTTTTGCTTAGACCTATTCTTGACAAAACATTCAAGCACATCCAACTATATAACATGCAAGTCATAAAATCATGCAAACTTATCATAATGTTTGGAATTATCTAAACATATGGGGATCTAACATATATGTATCACATAAAAATTAATTACTATAAATTATAGATCTTTAAAAAATAATCCATATCTTCATATGGGTTTCCAATATATAAGAATAAAGAATTCCTAAACATGTTTTTATTATGGAGTCATTAAAAAAGAACCAACCCAACCACTTATTATTATTTATTAACAAGTACAAGAAGCTAAAACATGGCCATTAATGAAGAAGTGCACATGTAGCTGGCCATATTCATTCACTACATGCACAAAAAAGTACCTTTATACATGGCTATGCACAAAAAGAATTTAAAACAATAAATCAATATTTAGTTAGAAAAAAATCAAGTTGAGTACAACGAAGCAAGGTAACTGAAGAAAATGGATAACCAGAAGCTTAGATAGAAGAAGGAACATAAAGGTGTAAATAATATTTTAACACATACCAATAAACACATATAATATACATATAAGCTTCATACAATCATTCAAAGCTACAAATACTATAAACACAATAGGGCCAAAATAGGGCCTAAAAACTAACAAAGAACCTTAAGTAAAAGTAGCAATATATACAATAATAGGTTGTTATATCCCCAAACACCTTAATAATAGAAAATCCTAAATCTCCTTAGGTACTTTTGACCATCCGGAATTCCTTGGTGGATTCCAAAGACTAACTATAAACTATCACCTTCTGAGTCAATTCCTCTTGAAGAATCGTTGGTTGCCTTACTTCATCATGAGAGGGTCTATCCATCTAGTTAGAGTGTGCACTTGTTAATAATTTGTGTTGAATACTCCATTTGTCATCTATCATAATTAGGTCCCTAGCTATCTATTTGTCTTATCTCACAAAACACTTACCCACAACAAACCTCAGATATGCAATTTTGATGAAGAATAAATCTATATATCTAGCCATAAACCTTATCCATGGCTCCATTTGAGGTAAGGTGAACAATTGATGGTATAGTCTTAACAACCTATATGTCTCCTAAGGTCTCCATAAGCTAGAACCCTCAAGTATGACAGAGGGTATACATAGGGTCATAGCAACATCTCACTTTCCACAAAAAGGAGGATAACCACTCAATTTTATTATCTAGGTTATCCCCTAACTCCTCTCAACTAGGGATGGCAACGGGGCGGGTCGGGGACGGGGACCCCATCCCCATCCCCGAACCCAATAAGAAAAAATATCCCTGAACCCGACCCGATCCCCGTGGGGATGCAATCCCCATACCCACCCCGATCCCCGATCCCCAATCCCCAATACCCGATACCCGATCCCCGATAAGACCCCTGATCCCCGATCCCTGATAAACTCCTAAATCCCCGATCCCCGATCCTTAGTGTTTTAATCCTAATTTATTAGTAGGAGGCAAGCATATTATATGCTACTATATCTACAGAAACCATCAGAAATTAGAGGCAAAAGTAGTCCGGAAGTGCAGTATTAGCTAAAATCTGCACGTCACTTTCCGGCCAACTGCTGAACGATCTCAGCAAGCTGCTCCCCCTTTTGAATGGCCTGAACCCACCGACTGTTTATATATTTAAATGTATAAATATTTTGGGTTTATTTTTAAGCAGGTATAAATATTTTTTAATTTTCGTAAATGTGCAGACATTTAACATTTGCTCCTTATAGCTTTACAAATTTGAAATTTTTAGTCGATTCTTCTATACGGTGATGTTTGCTTATGATGTATCATTTTCCCTAATGAGTATCCTATAAGCTGCGATGCACGGTAAAACTCCATATACCATGAGAAACACACACACACACAGAGCTTACAGAGGTCCGCGATGGTGACGATTGACGAACAGGAAGACTGGAAGGAAGAGGGAGGGTTACAGTCTTACAGAGGCAAACGACGGGTAGTCGGGGAAAATTAAATTAGGTTAAGAATTTAAGATTACAGACTTACAGCCTTACAAGTCAATGGGTCATGGGTGCGGAGTCGCCGGACATCGGAGAGGCGAGAGTGGACTGCGTCTGGTCTGCCGGTCTGCGTGCCGTGCGGCTGCTGCGGGACTGCGGGGTGCCAAAGCCTAATGGGGACTGGGAGGAAGATGAAGATTGAAGACGAAGACAGTCAGACTGACAGACATTGTGACTTGTGAGGTTCGGACCGTTCGGTCGATCCGTTTAGACTTCGGCATTCTCAGCCCGCCCAAAATCCCAATTCGGGGCAAAATATGAAAAATTTTAATTCGGGTCGGGTTCGGGGACGGGGACCCCAAACCCATACCCGACCCGTCCCCGAATTAATCCCCGATTAAAATCCCCGACCCCGAACCCGATCCCCGAAATACTTCCCCGAACCCAAACTCGAACGGGAAATCCCCGACGGGGCCCCGAACCCGTGGGGAAAATTGCCATCCCTACTCTCAACTCTAAAAATATGTAGATTTCCTAACCAAACTAGTCACAATTATATTACATCATGCCTTAACTAACCACATAATTAAATCAAAACCCATACAAAATCATGTACTATATATACAGACCATTCCTTATTCAAACAATATGCATCAAAACCTGTAAATTCCTAGGTAACCTTTGAATGTTTTTTTTTTGTTGCCAAAACCAAAAGCAAAACCAGCATATTCTAGCCAGTTCATGATAAACACAAAAAATATGCATTATGTTTGTGTTGTTCAAGCATGTTTTATAGATGTTCAATGTCTGTTTTATGTTTAGATCGGAGATATTGTTGTGATATATGCTCTTTTATGTAGGTATTGGTCCAACATTGAGATATTCAATGAGTATTGAAATTTAAACAAGGTTTTGAAGTAATAATGGGGTTGACAATGCATAGTTTGAAAAGAAAATAGATGTATAAGTGTGAAGAATCAAACTTTTGACCATAATCCATTTAGAATTTGGAAACTCTTAAAATATAAAAGTTGTATAACTCTTTATTAGCTTTTTAATTCAATTTAAATCACCTCATTTATATATTGGATGAAAGTGTTATGACCTAAATACTAGATTTTATCGTTATAACAGCAAAATAGAGAAACATAGTTCAATATGGATTAGCCATGTTATTCTACATATTTATATTCAGCATCAGTGTAATATTGTATTTATGTCTCCAACATAGCCTAGCCATGTTAAACTAAATGGTCGTGTTGGATGCTAGTGTTTAGTTTTTCACAAAATTTTAAGTAGGATTTAACAATTATCGAATGAGAATTATTTCCAAATGTTTTTAGGGCATATCTAGGGGCATACTTCAATGAATTTTTTCTCATATTGTTTACTCTCTTTTATTCTCCTCTCTTCCCTTTTCCATTATAACAAAACAATTAGATTTAGGTTTTTATATGTTGGTAATTACTCCATTTTGGAGAATCTGAGTGCAACACTTATACTCCGATATCATGGTTTCTTCTAATATATTTCTTCGATTATTTTAATTATGTGTTCTTTTATTGTTATCATGCTTTTCAATTCAACCATGTGTGACTAATAGCTCATTCTATGATCGAATTAAGTTCATTGTTTATGTTGTCTCGATGAATTAATCTAATTGCTTTTGGAAATTGCTTCGTTATGTTATTCAATTGCTAGGTTTTAATTGTTTTGGGTTAATTCAATTGATAACTAATTTGACTCAATTTTTTTTAATCAAAGAAATAAAAGATGAAGGCTAATGCCATAAATAGTAATTGAATGAAGGTTGATTGATCACAAAAATAGGTTAGCAATCCTTGGGAACATATTACACTAATGTAAACTTAATTGGTTTAGTTTGGTTTGGCACCATAAAAATAGGTTATTAGACTAAGTTATACATTACTTTTAGTCATTGAAAGAGGCTAATAGTTATCATAGGCTAGTTATTCTCAACGCATAGAACGATGTGATATGCAATTATTGATTTATTAATTCACACCAAAATCATAGCTTAGATGCAATCCTAGACTTTTTATTAATATATTGAATTTACTATTAGTACTTTCTAAAGAGTTTATCATTTTCCCTTATTTGTGCAACGTCCTCACAATTGATTTATTTAGATAGTAAAAAATAATGGAAATTGGTAGTTAACTAAGGAGTCCTTATGGATACAACCTTATATCACTACAATGACATCTATGTGCTTGTGGATTTAGGAGAACAATGCACACCCTCCTCCTTCCTTGAGGCACTAAACAAGCACCAACAACAACACATCAACGCTAACGAGCAACAATTAAGAAACAAGACAAGCAGTAATAATAACAACAAAGTAACAAAGCAATGCAAATTTTAAAGTAAACTAACCAAAAGCAAAGCCCCTTCTTGCTACTAGTTGACTGAAAACCACCACAGGATCAAGACCCACACCTATTCAACCTGCATTACTAGAAAAATTAGGGCTCAAAGAATAGAAATGGCATTTAAGAAATTTTTTGCTAGAGAATTTATTATTGACATAAACTATAACAAGTAGCAAGCACCAAATAAAAAATTGAGCAACACCAAGCAATAATGAGGGACTAATGACCAATAATAAGAAATGATAAAAGCTGTATAAAAAAAATCAAATCATAAAAACAATGAGAAAGTGGTGAGAAAAAATTAGTTAATGTTTCATAACCAAATTTCCAAAATTAGAGAGAAATTGGGGTGCAAAGAAAAAAGGGAAACTAAGCTTAATTCTTATCTAAAGAATTAACTGCCAACCAAATGAGAAATGTTGTATGAAGTGAAGGCTAAGGGAGCATCATCGGTGGTGGTAGATAACAACAAAAAAGAAAATAGCCACAATCGAAGAGACAAACGATTTTCAATGTTGGTAGTGATGGTTAAGGGAGAAAACCAAATAGAACGTCAACAGAGAATGGCCGTGGAAGAGCAATGCCTCTAATTGTGGAACAAAAACCAGAGTTTCAC
>JBDNDU010000482.1:0-36300 GCA_039764185.1 Tamarix austromongolica | reverse complement strand
GTTTATCACCGCTACACTAGTTTATAAGCCAGCCCATTCTAGGTAAGATGAAGCCTAAAACGTAGGGTTTGTGAGGCAGGATCTAGTACTGGGGAGGTAGGCCTCCAACCCACCAATAATGAGGTTATAACCAGCCTTAGGGAGGTTATTACTAACACTAAGTTCAATTAAGAGACTGACGTAGATCATGGGGTCATTAGAGGTTCTTCATGTGTCGATTTTGTTATAAAGACCATCCTAGGTGAAGTTGTCGAGGCACTCCGATTCCGTGCAGGACGTATAGTCAACTGGGTCACCGATCATTTGAGTGTCAGCATCAGTAGAGTTAGTATCAACAATAGGGACCACTGATACAGCCATAGAAAGCCTTTTTACAACAATCCTACCAGCCACACCAATAGTAGCAATAGTAATAAAGGGTGTTAGCTACTAACAAGCCTAGGGAGGCTAAGGGGAGACCATAGGGGCCTTGCCATTTTTATCAGGGAGAAGCATAGATTCAGGGTTCAAGAGGTTATCATGGAGGATGCTAGGGAGGACCACAAGGCTAACGACTAGTTGTCATCAGCTAGACTAAGGTTTACTAGCTATTGAATGTAGTTACTGCTACGTTATACACTTTCTTTCTATCTATTTATTTGTTCTTTGATTCAAGGTCATCTTTTTTTTGTGTGTATTCTTCATTTATTGCTAAATCTACATTGAATCTATCTTCTTCTATATCTATATTTGTGATGTTACCTTCTAGAGATAGATTATACTATACTATGCTCTACTAGGATGTGTCCTTAGAGATAAGTGGGGTAGACTTCCTAGAAGACCTAATTAAGATGGACCCTCAAGATTTTGACATTATCCTTAGGATGGATATGTTGGTGAGGTTTAAGGCAATGTTAGATTGATTCTAGGAGTGAGTTGTGTTATGGGGACCTAAGGGTGCAATGGTCTCTTGCTGGAGATGTATGCTAAGGTCTATGACAAAGGTCATATCTACCCATATGTTGTATTCTTTGGTGTATAGGCATTACCCTATGTATTTATGTGGGGTTCAGGAGCTAAAAAGAGGATGTGTAGGTGTTGGCAGACATTTTGTTTACTTGGGAGTTTCCCAATGTGTTTCTTGAAGAGGTTCTATATATGTTGTCGGTATGAGAGATAAACTTCACCATTGAGTTAGTATTCGAGGCTGAACTTGTTTCGAAGGCACCTTACTAGGTGGCACTTGTAGAATTGAGGGAGCTGAAGACTCGGTTGAAGGACTTGTTAGCTCATGGGTACATCTGCCTGAGTGTATCTCTATGGGAGGCACCAATTTTAATTTCAGAAAAGAAGGATGTAAGCCTTCATCTTTTTTATCGATTATTGGGGTTTGAACTAGTTGATGGTGAAGAACCGCTATCGACTTCTAAGGATTGATGACCCTTTTTCCCACTTTAGGGTACTTTAATTTTCTCAAAGATTAGCTTGAGGTCAAGATATCATTAGTTGTGCATTGCCAAGGTAGAAATCATGAAGATGACCTTTAAGACACAGTACAGGCACTACGAGTTTATGGTGATGCCTTTTGAGCTCACCAATGCCCCCACTATCTTTATCGACTTGATAATGAGGATTTTTTGGTAGTTCATCGATGATTTTGTCATAATTTTCATAGATGGCATTTTGATTTACTCTTGGAGTAGAGAGGAGCATGAGCAACATCTAAATATGACTTTTTCAATTCTTAGAGAGCATAGGTTGTATGCCTAATCTCTAGGTGTGAGTTCTAGCTTTAGGAGGCTATATTTCTTGGATACATGGTGTCAACGGGAGGAGTTAATGTGGATCTAGGTAACATTCTAGTAGTGACTAAGTGGAAGGCACCCACTAGCATTCCTAACGTACATAGTTTCATGGGTTAGGTTGGATACTACAGACTCTTTGTTCAAGACTTTTTAAAGGTAGCTCGTCCCCTGAAAAATATTCTAAAGAAGAAAACTTGGTTTCAATGGGATGATGTTTGTGAAGAAGTAGTCTAGGATTTGAAGTAGCGGTTGACTATGGCACTAATTTTGACTATAAAATCATGATTAGATGGGTTTCAGGTCTACAGTGACCCCAAAGCATGAACTAGGTTGCCTTTTTGTGCGACCTCATAAGGTAGTGGCTTACACTTTGTGCCAGTTGAAGTAGCATGAGCAGAATTACCTAAAGCATAACATTGAATTAGGAACTATCATTTTTATAGTGAAGATTTAGAGGCATTATCTTTACAGAATCAGTGTAGATTCTATACCAACCATAAGAGCATCAAGTATATATTCACTTACAAGGATTTGAATATAAGGCATAAGAGATGGCTAGAATTGGTGAAGGACTATGATATCGATTTGACCTACAGCGAGGAAAACAAAAATGTCATTGTAGATGCCTTGAGTAGGAAGGACCTCACACTCTTTGAGTACTTTTGTGTTAACCAACTGGTTGTTAGAGGAACTTAAAGAGATATGAATAGAGATAATCTAGAAGGGTGATCTTGAGATCTGGGTGTGTGCTTTAATAATTACGCCAATGGTTTTTATAGAGATCCAAGAAAGATAGCCTAGGGATGTTAGGCTTGTGAGAATTTGGTAGAAGATTCAAGATTATAGAGCTAAGGGTTTCCAAATTCATGAGGATAGTAGCATTCCCTACAATGGTAGATGGTCTATGTCTTAGAGTTTTACTAACTTAAAGCATCAAATTTTAGAGGATGGCCACTGTAATCCATATTCCGTCCACCGAAGAGGGGATAAGTTGAATAAGGACCTCAAGAAGATCTATCGATGGCCTTGCATGAAGCAAGAGGTAGCATAATTCATGTAAAGGTGTTTGACCTACTTGAAGATTATGATAAAGCACCGAAGACCTATAGGGTTGATCTGGCCTTCAGATGTTATGAGGTGGAAGTGGGACTCCATCTTGGTAGATTTTTTTTGTGGAATACCTAGGACTCATAGCGGTTGTGACATGATTTAGGTTATTGTTGATAAGTTGACTAAGATTGTTGTGTTTTTGCCAATGAAGTCAACTTAGAGTATCGAATAGCTGGCCGATGCATATTTAAGGTTTATAGTGAGTAGGCACGGTATACATACCGACATAGTCTTTGATCAGGATTTGAGGTTTCTTTATCACTTCAAGGGGAAGTTGTAAGAGGCTATGTGCATAATATTGAGGATGAATAATACCTTCCACCTAGCTATGAATGGGAAGACCGATATTACAATTTAGATACTTGAGGATATGCTATAAACTTGTGTTTTAGAATTTTAAGGAAGTTGAGAGGAGAGTCTACCTTTGGTTGAGTTTTCATACAATAACAATTATCATGCTAGCATATGGATGACACCCTTTGAGGTACTATATGGAAGTAAGTGCTAGACACCTTTGTGTTGGCGCATCAGTGAGACTCCCGTACTTAGACCGAAGATGATTTAAGTGATGACTCAGTAGGCTCGGTTGATCCAGGATAAGATGAGAGCAGCTTAGTGTCGTTAGGATAGTTACGTGGATCAGAGGAACCATAGTGATGGTAGGCAGATATTTCTATTGAGGGTTTTGCCTACCAAAGGGGTGCATAGATTTGGTCAGATGGATAAGTTGAGACCAAGGTACATTAGTCTATATAAGATCCTTTATAAGGTTAGCAAAGTTCCATATTGCCTAGTGCTTCCACCTAAGTTAGCTTGAGTTAATAACGTCTTCCACAATTCCTAATTGAGGAATTATGTCGTAGATCTATCCCACATGATCAGACTAGATGAGATTAAGTTTGATGATTCTTTAATCTATGAGAAGAGGCCATTGAGGATACTTGACACCAAGATTTGATAGACCCAGATGAGCTGAGCTCCACTTATGATGATCCTTTAGAGTTTTCATGGAGTAGAGGAGGCTACAAAGGATATTGGAAAGGACAAGCGTGAGATGTATCCTGAGCTTTTTAAATATGTCAAGCTATAAATCATCTCGTAGAGGGTCACTAAGATTTTAAGGCTCATAAAATAGGAGAAAACTGATTATCAATTAAAACATTAAACATTATAAAAATCTTAAAGTGAGAACCTTATAGGAGTGGATATAGATACTAATTTTTTCTTGAACCGCTATAAATTGGTGTAATTGTTTATCTACTAGTTTCATTCCTTAACACCCTATTCAACCATCTCTATGTTTCTTTCACACTTTTTTTGTTCCAAAAATCACACAAAATATAATTATGAGATTTTACCAATAATATAACATATCAAATTGAAGCCTTAAAGTCTAGTCATGATAAAAAAAAATATTTCATTTTTATTTATATACATATAACAAATGGGGTTATAGCAATGATTAGTTATGTTAAACCTTTCTATTTTTCAAAATAACCTTTTTTGAGACTGTAGGAAATTTTTTATGCTCAGAAAATATGTAATAAAAGAAAGAGAATTAATAAATAATATTTGCTTATGTGCATTATGTGAACACCTTAATAAGACATTAATATTTTAGATGGAACAATTGGGCCTTTGTTTCTTCAAGATTAGCTTCCTAATGTTAGGGATCAGTAATGGCCATTCATTTTTATTTTGTGGATATTTATGTATTTTCCAGTTGTGTCCTATTATATTTATTCTTCTAATCTATAGGCCTTTTTAGACCTTATTAGAGGGTATACACTCTTAAATACATGATGATTGATGTGATAGATTTATAAAAAAAAATATCCCCTTTGGACTACGTCTTATGGGATGACCCTTGTTGTTGTATGTGTTTTGTACACTGATGGGGTTCTTGAGAAAATGAAAAGGAGCTCAAACAAACAAGAAGTTCCAAGAGGAAATCTTAGAGGAGAGATGAGAGTGAAAAAATGAGATTGTGTATTTTAAATCTTTTAAACTGAGTACAAGGCCCCATATATAAAGGGTAGATAAGGGGAAATAAAAAGGAAAAAAGATAATGCAGTAGAAGTTAATGGGATATTCATGCACTGCATCCTTGATTGGCCCAACATGAAACTAAAAGGTAAAAAATCTATAACCCTTTTAGGATGATCTTCACTATTTGAGCCAATGTTCCTTATACCGTATATCATCACTCCCAAAAAAACTTCATCCATCACATCTATCCCTCTCCTAGTGTACCTATGTTAAATTTCATTGATCTGCACATGGCCATGCACACTATTGGTTGCTCCCTTAATGACAATCCATTTTGTTAGTTTACAAAGATATGATATCCATCATTCATTTACAATTATAATAACAAAGAGATCATCGCCGACCTATAAGAGAGAGGACTATCATATAATGAAAAATTATAAACTAATAGTCAATTAACTACAAAAGACCACTGAATATTTATTAATTTGCTACTAAAGAATACCACCTGTCATCTAAAAAAGAATAATAAATGAAGAATTTAAATCAGTACTCATATATGTTAGCAAATGTTGGAGAATCCTATTCCCATCAACAAAAATGGCACCAAAAATGAAAATTGTCAAATAAGCTTCATTTTCACCTTTACTATTAAATGTTTGTTCCAAAAATTATGAATAATGAAAATACCTCACACGGCATTCCTAGTATGAGCACGACATAAGAGGGTGGGTTGGATGGTAAGTTGGTTGAGGATTAAGGGTGAGGCAGGGATGGGAATGGTGGTGGTGGTTTGCATTAGTCATTGGTTAAAGGAGATAGTGGTGGTGTTAGGCTTGACAAGGATGTGTTGGAAGGAGGGGGAGAGGGAGGTGTTGGGTGACTTAGTTAAATGCGAGGTGTCAGGTAATTGGTTATGAGGAGCAAGGTTGTGTGGAGGATGACTTGATTGGGAAGGTTTGCAATCGAGGAAAGTGTAGGGGGCGACGATGGATGGGTTAGAGTTAGCTATAGAAAAGGGTGGTGATGAGATCATGATGTTATGAGGAAGGGTATCAAGGTGAAAGGGAGAATAAATTACAGTTTTTTTCATTGCTCAAGGGTGTGTACCAAAAGGGAGTGTCACAAGTCTGTTAAAGAAGAAGGATATCTAGGCAGGGGAAAAGGAAGAAGAGAAATAAAAGGTGAAGAGGAGGAGGAGGAGATGGTCAGCTATGGTGATAGGAGAAGGTGGTTAGATAATGATGGAGGTTGCGGTGGTGCTAGGTGGCTACCCTCAAGTAAAAAGAAACCAGGGTAGGGATGTGAACAATGGTCAACGAAAATGTAGAGGAGAAAGAAGAAATGGTTACTATATAGGATGGAAGAAGTGGAAGGGTGGCGATGGAGGTACATTAAGGAAGAGAGGAATGGTTCATGTGTGTGTGTGTGTGTGGATGTAGATAGGTTGTTTGGTTAGGAAGCTTGGCTCGTAGATGGGTACTATGATAAGGATGGTAAAGGGGTATGGATTAATAGTTGAGAGGAATGGGTAAGCTGAGAAGAGGATGGATTTAGGCACAGTGTTTGGTGGAGAAAAATGGGGGCACATAAGGTAAATCAAGAGGGGTAAAATGGTAGGATTGGATATAGGTATTTTATTTCATTTTTAAATTTAGTTTTGACAGGTTAAATATTAGGTAGAAAAATATATTGGAAAAAATAATTAGATTTAGGATAGGTTTAAAAAAATGAAAGAGGTAAAATAATTAGAGAAAAATATTAAAAAGTTATTTGGATAACGGGTCTAAGGTTAAAAATAAAATAATTAGGCTATGGTTTAAGGGTTTGTTTTGAGTAAAAAGATTAAACACTTCAAAGGAAAGATTATAAAATTTTGGTTTTTACATCACTATCCCCTTAAAAACATACATCATCCTCGAATTCTATGCCACAATACTCAAAAAATGGACAAGGATATAGAAAGTAACCAAGGAAGCAGCTACCCCCTTAAGAATAAGAAACCCTACTCCAAGGCTTTAGCAATCACAACATCAATGATCAAAGAGAAGGAAATGTTCCCAGAGCTCGTAGTCCTCCTAACTCTACAAGATGGAATCCTCTTCAATTGGGCTCACCTTGGAAGTCCTACCAAAAATTAATTTTTCACATCATGGGGATCCTAAAGTGCATAACCTCCATACGATTCCTTTTAGAGCTACAATGGGATCCCTAATCCCAAGTGGAGATCATGTCAGTAGGTTCATAGGATCACCATAATTGACAATCTAGTAGATACATGCAATCACATCTCCTCGAGCTACCAAAAAAACCTAAATTACAATCCTCTTAACTTACTTACCTCAAAGAACATAAGCAAAAAACAAAGACAAATTAGTTTTCTCATATTCGAATACTCACGAGAATAATCTACATTATAAACACTAAGAGAAGGTAAATATGTTTTCTTGTTAAAACATTTAAGATCATCAAAATCGAATATCTGACCAAAACTATTCTCAATCACCAAAAGCTCTGATGCCAACTTGTAAAAACTAAATGTTTAGGACTAGAAATTTTCATTTGAATAGTTAGGCATGAAAGATAAAATAATATAAATGAAGAGTATTACTATCACACTTGGTATAAGTCTAGTTTCCTTAACTATTCTCATGCAAAGTTCTAAGATAAAAATCATGCTCCACTTAAATTAATAATATGATTACAATAATCAGATAAGAGAGAACAAAAATAATTTTATCACTTGAATAAAAACAACACCAAACATTATGAAACATAGAGAGAGATAAACAGGAGAGCATTAGACTCCAAATAGAACTAGAAAAAAATAAAAAAAAGGACTCCAAATAGTCCTAAGCTCTCAACCCATATTCAAACCTTCTGCTAATATATCAACAAACATGCAAAGACTATTGCCCATTAAATAGTTAGTGGCCCATGAAACAAACCCTTTAGAATAATGATATTGAGAAACCCAATATACTAATCCAGTATCAAAAATTACAATGGAACACATGCAAGAAATGCAACAAAACATTATATAACATTGAATAATACACGTGTTGACTGAAATATGATAACCGTTCATGTTACCAAATACCACTAAGGACATATGATGTTTAAATTTACACATCTGAAACATCCAATGCATACTCTTAGAATTATAATTAGAAACAAGCTCAACCAAAACTAAATAACAGCAATGGTCAAATATCTCATTATTATATCTAATAGAAACCCATAATATAACTGGTAGGACTACCAAAAATCCACAACAACATCACAGATTATAAGGCCCTACTAACCAAATTTTTTAAACTAAAATTGATGCAACAATTACCATGTTAATATTCAAAAATTAAATAATAATTATAATGTTAAAATATTAATTTTTTAAAATTAATAAAACGTCCTTACTATTAAAAAGTTTGGTATAAAAATTTTAAAAAACCAAACTACCTCATGCTCCATTTGTAGCATCAACAACATAATCGAGAAGGGGTTGAATGATAGGTTGGAGGAGATAGAAGGGTGAAGCAAAGATGGAGATGGTGGTTATGGTTAGCGTTGGTTGTAAGAAAGGGAAGGAGAAGAGGAGGGCCTCAAATATGGTGATAGGAGAAGGTGGTTCAGTGATGTTGGAGGTTATGGTGATGTTGGGTGGAAACCCTCAAACAAAAGGAAACCAAAGTAGGGAAGTGGATGATGTTTGATGGCGGTGCAAAAAAGGAAGCAAAAATGGTTGAGAATTGGTTAGAAGAGAGGGGGTGTGTGTACATGAAGATGGGTCATTTAGTGAGGTTGGTTTGTTCAGAAAGGGATAAAGTGATGGAGATAGTCAATAGGGATTATTCAAAAGGTGAGGGGTATGGGTAAGCTGAGAAGTGGAGGGATATAGGGAGAGTAATTTAGGAAGGAAAATGTGGGCACTCAAGGTACATTAGGAGGGGTAAAATGGTAGGTTGTATAGAGATATTTTATTTTATCTTTTGATTTAATTTATATAGGTTAGGGTATAAGGTAGAAAAATATATCAAGAAAAATATTAGGTTTAGGGTAGGCTTAAAAAAAGGAAAGAGGTAAGATAATGTGGGGAAAT
Source organism: Tamarix austromongolica (assembly GCA_039764185.1). NCBI lineage: Eukaryota > Viridiplantae > Streptophyta > Magnoliopsida > Caryophyllales > Tamaricaceae > Tamarix > Tamarix austromongolica. The sequence goes on along the minus strand of JBDNDU010000482.1, from coordinate 27,318 downwards.
TACTTTAATAATTATTTACATTATGAGTCAAGGGTTAATATTAAAATAATTTGGCTAAGTTTAGGGTTAATTTTGAATAAATGTCTAAACACTGGAAATAAAAGGTTATGAAATTTTAGGGTATTAAAATAATTATGAAGATGATAGCATTAGTTAGTAGAGGATAAGATAAATAAATGATGGGATTAGGGTTTCAGATATGAAAATTATTTTAAATCTATGATTCTAAGCATAATAAATTTTAATTGGTAGAGAGAATTTAACGATTTTGTATCATAGATTATGAATTTGAAGTAATTAGATTGATCACCTAGTTAGTTTATATTCTAATCAAATCTAGGATGCTGGAATTAATATATATTTTTTAATTATCATCATCAAATTAGAAAAAGGTTAATCATTAATCTTGTCTATTAGTTCATATAATTACATCATATGAGCTTATGTGATTGTTATTATATTTGATCACTTCCTACCTATAATGCTACCATTAATGAAAGCTTTCATTCTTAACATAGTTATTAATTAGCTATATGGTAAGTTGAGAGCTTATTTAAAAGTAAGGAAATGAATTATTATGAGTTTTGATAGGTCAATGTTAGAGCAATTATAATTTTTCAATATTCTAGTTCCATAATTGACTAACTCCCCTCTTGTTTCATTCATTAGTGAGTAAATCATGTAATTAATTATCAATAGTGTAGAATTTAGTGATGGATTCCTACTTTCCATTTAATATGTATTTAGAATTAGGATTTATTTGTTAAATTAGTTATACATACGATAGTGCATCATGAGCTAGAATGGCCAAATGTTGGAGGTGCAATGCATATGGAATTTGTGACTCATCAAGAGTAATATGAACATACCTAGATACATGAAATGCCAAATACATTAGGGGGATCAACTCTAATGAAAAAATGGTGGAATCAACCTGAATTTGAATTTCTTCTTATGATAATGTATAATTTGGTATTCATTTCCTTGAGTGGTCATGGGTCAATTACAACATATAGATCTACTTTATAACCAAGAAACTAATATAATAATAACCATCTTAACCATCAACAATTTCATACTCTACAATACAATATGTCTGTTACTCATAATAACGTTCAAAATGGCTTTTATTTGACATTCATGTGATGACACTTTATATGCTCGTTGTTAACATTGATAGAAAATGCAATATTACTACCTATTTCTGATTAGTGCCATAGATATGGTGATCCAAATGTATTTGGATGGGATAAGCCATATTTTGATCGCATTTCTTAGTATCAGAGTGTAATAAGTATAGGTGGGAACTAAAGGGGAGACTTAGGTTGACAATTTGTATGTAATATAACAAGTTTAGTGAAGAAATTTATATGCTTTGGTTTATTGTATTCTCTTAAACATTTTCTTGTGGAACCTTATATGCTTGTTGAGGAATATCTATGAGGATTTAAAGTTAGCATACAAAAAAATTAAGAAGTTAAGAAGGTCATAATATTCAATTAAAATTTATTATTAAAAAACAAGAAATAAAGTCCACTAACTATCATCTAAACTATTAGTAGGGAGTTGGTTGGCCTCTGCTTCTTCACTAAAGGAGTGTGAGACCATTTGTGGTGAGATACACCTCCTTTAGTCTATCATAACCTTCATCCTTATTCATTATACCCTTCTTCTCTTCTTTGAACCAATAGCATAACCCATCTATCAATTTATTATTTATCTCCACTTATGTCTTGATGTATGGGGCATTACTTTGTCCTTCATCTAGTGGTATATGATGGACTAGTGGGTGGGTAAATAAATTATAACATGTAAGGTAATAAGTTGAGACATCATGATGATATGTAAAATGGTGAAATTAGGAGCTAAAGTCTAATTGCTAGTGTAGCCATATGTTATCAGATGATGCAAAACTAGAGTAATCTGCCTTATGCTTTTTAATGTTTTCACTATACTAGAATCCATGTGCTAGAAGAATAGGAGGAATCAAGATGGGTGAGAGGTGCCAAAACTTTTAGGAAACTCAATTTGGCTTGTAAGGCTTCACAATATCCACGAAGCATAGGAAACATTAGTATGTCAACTTAGGATATTTTATTGTTGGATCTTTTTAAAGTAGTAAGAAATCAACCTACAAATATATGTAAAATAATACTAATATTATTCATATCAATTAATATAATTGAACCCTTCCCAATAAAGTATGGCACCCATATGTTGGTCCCTTAATGAATCCAGCTACCATTGATATTGAATTGGGTCATCCATTAACTCAAGATGAATCATCTAACAAGAAGTGTCCCACCTCATTGCTGTAGTAGTGCATTATGGATTATACATACAAGAAAAATTCTACTATAAGCAAAGGAAATGATCATAAATATAGGCATGAGTATAATTATAACATTCATATCAACAATTAAATGCATTTTAACTAATAAATAATTACCTCTAAAATTAGCATGCAACCACATATCTTCTTACATCGAGTATTAGATGTTATCCCAACTCACCTATATAAATACATTAAATTCCCTACCCCAAAGGCCTAAATGCCTAACTTACTTAGATCGGCTATAAATTTGAACATTGACATGAGGCACGATTAATACATTTGTTTATAAAAATCTAGTAGATAGAAAGTATTGCATATAAAACTAGACATAAGACCTATGGTTGAGCACACAATCATTCATAAGCTTATAAAAAATATTTTCTAATGCAATAGTATTTTCCATCACAAAAGGTGACTTCATCAGCTCCTTGAGTTCACCTCACATGTGGTCATAAGTTCCACCATATTTCCATCAATAGTAAATTTCTCTCTAATACATTTACACCCACGATAATTAAGATCCATAATATAAATAGCATCATGTAGGGTTATAGCCATATCACAGAATGGAAGATGGAAGTTTTTAGTCTCTAGGTGCCTCCTGACACAAAACTTCTAAATGTTTTGAAGATTTAAATGAAGGAAGAAATGTGAAGGATCGATGGCTACTTTGAAAAAGAAGGAATGAAGATATTATAGCAAAAAATGATAAATAATTCAACCTTTGAATGTCACCCTATCCAAGATTACTCCATATATTCTTAGGTAGGATTATTTAAACACAAAATAGAGGATTAAATAAGTACAATACTTGAATTATATTTCAATATACTCAACTACATGTCACAACTATGTCGACACCCATGTGTTATATAGGAAGTTTTACATTGCTATCTAGCATACTAATTTAGCCGCATGATAAACACACATATGGCTAAATAGAACATAAATTAGTATTAACAATGTAATTATACCCTATATAATACATTAATCAATAAATAATATTACAAACAAATTAAGCTAATTAGTATATGAAAACAAATAACAAGAGCCATAATCAAAATAATGATGTTGACTTGAAATACTGACTAGTCCTCTTGACTTGTAGAGTTGACTTTCATGCATAATATCTCCCTTTATAATAGCTTGTAACACATGAAATCTTATGTATGTGTAAATCTTAAATGGCTTGATCTTCTTATTGAAAAATTTTTATATACTTGTAAAAATGAATTTAAAGTAAAATCATTAAGTTTAGTCATATTATTATTATCAAAGACATATAATATGATTGGTTTCATAATCAAGTATACCAAATCAAAATTATCTTGAGGATCTATGGATGCTCCTACATCACAACCTCTCAATAAAATAAAAGATGAGTGAACCATTGTGATTTTGGAAGTTAGTGTTACATAGATGTTTTAGGCTTCTAATCTTGATATAATTTTAGGCAATACCTATTCTAGTATCATATACCATAATCTACTCAAGTTGTTCATCCTTAATTAAACCCCCAGCACTAGACATGGTTTCTACAACAAAAATAGTATTATAATAATGAATTATAAGCTAAAAAAATATAATCCAATCTTCATAATAGTAAAAATTACCTCATTAGTATTCCATATATAACGTATGACCCAAAACCCTTAAAACTAGTCAAAAGATCCAAAATGAGTGGACCCCACTTATAGTTCTAGTGTATCACCAATCATCATTTTATGCTCACGAGGAAATAAATATTTATGTGTGGGTGGATGTGCTAGTTCTAATAAAATATCCCTTGTTGGGATCATCATAATCATCCTAAAATGGTACATGTTGTGTGTATGTAGTATAGGGAGCTTTCTTGTGTTTCATCGGAGCTCGTGCTCTAGCACTAGTATTAACTATCCTCTTCACCACCCTAGTTGTAATGGGAGTATACTAACTCAAATCCTTGTCTATGCCTCCTCAACTAGCCATCTACCAATTATAACAATAAGATCATTAATAAATATTATGCTTTAGCTCATCAAAGCTTTGGGGTGTAGGCTTTGGATGTTGAGCTTTGGGGTTTAGGGTTTAACGTTTGGGTTATGGGTTTTAGTGTTAGGGGTTTACAGTTTGGGGTTTAAGGCTTAGTGTTTAGGGTTATGGGTTATGGGTTACGGGTTTAGGTTTTGAATTTTGGTGTTTATGGTTTAAGTTTAAGAGTTTAGGTTTTGAGATTTAGAGCTTACCATGTAAAGTTATGGGTTTAGGGTTAAGGGTTTATTATTTAAGGTTTAGTGTTAAGGATCTTAGGTTAAAGGGGTTCAGGGTTTCCATAGGTGTGTCATCCGTTTTAGTTGAGGAGGACTAGGTGATCTGCCTAGTGGAGGAGGAGGCTCACGAATGAACTACTTGGTGAAGGAAGACAGTCATAGGTGAACTAGATGTAGGAGGAGCAGGATAATGGGTGAACTAATTGGTGGAGGAGAAGGATGATGGGTGAAATAAATAGTGAAGGAGAAGGCTGATGTATGAACTACCAAGTAAAGGAGGAGGATGACGGGTGAATTACCTAAAAGTGAAGAAATGTAACGGGTGACTGACCCACCTAGAAATAATTTCAATTGATGGTTCAACCAGTCGGGGTGGAGGCTGGTGGGTGACCTACTTGTGGTAGTGTTAACTCTGGGTGAACCATCTACTACCGCCACTATTTCATTGCTAACCTCCAATAATATTTTTTGAAGTTTAGATTTTAATATAAAAAATTCAAAAATATACTAATCTATGCAAATGAATACTAATTTTAATCAAATAATAACTAAAATACAAAAACTTCAAGTATCAAATCTTACGTTTTCAACTACATCAAAAATTAGGAAATTTAACAGAAAAAAAAATGAAGATAAATTCTTGCATACTGTTAGATATACAATATATTGGATTATTGATTAAAAATTGATTTATTGAGTTGATAGAATATTAGAGAATAGTTTGAGTGCTTGAGTATAAGGATTTGAGATGATGAAGGTGGGAGAAAAAATAATTGAGATAAAGGAGGGTGGGGAAATGAGAAGGAGAAAATGGAATGGGAATAAATTTGGTGGTATACGGGTGTAAATTTAGTAAATTAGGTGTGTAATGAGAGTTAAGGTTTTACAAGCTTAGATATTTTAGGGTTCATTGACTAGAATTTCATTGCTTGGCTCTTTATGGCCTTGGCTTGACATATGGAAGGATGATAATAATTATCATTAAGTTTAGGACAGGATTGAGGAAGAAAGATATAATCGGATGACTTACATACGTCCAAAAATATCTAAGTCCAAAAATTATAAAATTAATTATTAAGTATATGTAAATCATTTTTATCTCATTAACACTAAACGATAGCATTTCACAAGGTTTCATAAATTCTGGGTAACTAAAAGGTTCATTTTGGGGCTCAAAACACTGAAATAAGGCTAACCAAGATATGAATAGTTTTTTTTCCTAGACATTTCCAAAAGTTTTTAAAATGCCTAAAAGACTTAGAAAAATCTAATAACTCCAAAAATGGAAGAATTAGAATGATTTAGAGTAATCTTGATAGCTAAAAGTGGCTTAGAAAATCTCCTAGGAGTGAAATTGTAAAAAAAAAGGGTATGAAATAGAAATGAAACATTTCAAAATTAAAACTAGGGTTCCATTTTCATTAAAGGTTATAGTAAATATATAAAATAGGATAATTTTATTTTAATTAAAATAAATCCATGGATAATTCAGGTTTCATAAAATAAAAAGATGTGACATATGTCATCATGAGTACATTTAATGTTTCTTCTCTCATTACATGTGTACTTTTTGACATAGGATTTTTGCATTATTTTGTGTCTGCTCCTTCCATAGATATATAACAAATGATTTATTCTTATATGATAGAGAATTCTATTATGTTTTCTTCTAGGGATAAACTTCCATGTACTAGACTATATGAGGGCATGGCCTTAGTAATTAGTGACTCTAAGTTTTCAGTAGCCTCATTGAGATTGAGTTTCAAAACATTGACATGATTATGAGGATACATATGATCTCATAACATTGGGTGGTGAACGATTGTGCACAAGAGTTCATGGTTCCTAAGGGACCAAAGGATGTTAGGGTTACTATCAAAAACCTATCAATTATACTCCAAGTTTTCGAAGTGTGACTTTTATTTGGATGAGGTAACGTTTCTTAGACATGTCATCTCAAGGGATGGAATATTAGTTGACCCCTTAAATTACCATGTAGTGTTAGAGTGGTTAGCACCATTGACTACCAAAAAGGTGTATAACTTTCTAGGGTGGTGAAGCTATGCTTTTAAAAAAGAAGTTATGTTCCAAAATTCTCTAGAATCATTTATCCTTTAGCTACCCTTTTGAAGAAGACATTACACTTATAGTGAGATGATATATGTATAGAGGCATTTAAAAAGTTGAAGATGAGAATAGAAGAGTTTAAGGTATATAAGGACACATCTAAGAATGATATGTGTTGTGTATTGAGTTAGCACGAAAGGATAGTGGCATATACTTCTCATCAACTAAAGGAGTATGAGCAGAACTATCCAACTCACAATATTAAGCTAGCCATAATGGTTGTTGCCTTCAAGATATTAGGACATTATCTATATAGAGGGTAAAATAAGTTCTTCAAGGACCATATGAGCCTTAAGTACATTTTCACTTAGCAAGATTTGCACATGGTATAGTGAATAAGGATGTTTGTAATACCCAAATTTTTGTCTAGTATTAATCTTAAGTAATTAATATCTTAACCTAATTCTAATTTAGAAAAAATTATAATTCTATCGTACCATAATTCCCTAATAATAAATCTTAACCTAATCCTAATCTTTATTCAAGTTCATTAATATCTTTAACCTAAACCTCAATCCCTCCATTTCTATAGAGCATCCCAACACCAACCACCTTTGCTTATCCTATTCTTTTTCCAAATCTGTTCATCACCATCATCCCCCATCAACATCACTCACCACCACTAACAACCAAATACCACAGTTTCCCTAGAAAACTAAACACCATTACCACCCTATCACACCTAACCATCCTCAGCCCATGCCATTTATTTTTCCCTCACCCCATTTTATTATGTTCATTTTGATTGAGGCCCATGACCATGCGCCTTCACACACCCTAATTATACCCCTCTCGTAAGATTTAGCCCACATCCTGCATACATCCTTTTTCCTTTGCCCATGGGCTTTAAGCATCATTATGTGTACCCTACACACCCCTCCTAGATCAAGAGCATGATATGCATGTTCCATACACCCAACATATGCATGAGCTACATACTAAACCTATGCCCCTTCTATGCTCCCTTGGCATAGGCATGCTTCCCTCCCAACACACCCCATGTTTCACTCTAGCACCACTCTATCAACACCATACATTGCACCATACTCCTACATAACCTATGCTTGTCCACTTGTTTTGCTTATCCCCATTTCCACCCTCATTTACCTTAAATTTTCTTTGGTCTTATTAGTAAGTTCTAATTGTGTTTTAATCTCATTTTATATCTAATTTTATAACGATATCAAAGGAAACAGATTAGGCTTCCAAGCTTAGATATCGACTTTCTTTTTGGTACAGATATATGTGGTAGTTGGGGATTGTATATGTAATGTATATTTTTCCATGATGTTCTTGTCAATAATGTTATGTGGATAATGTTGATTATAGTAATTATATTACATTATCTCTTGAAATTGAGAAATTTTTACAAGTATATAATTTTGTATATTGTTGGGTGGCATCAATTCAAATATGTGGTATCTATGCATAACATGGGTTATATATTTCTTATAAATATTGGAGTTTGAAATTCATTAATATTAAGACTCATAAAGTCTTTGGGAAAATATGAACATTTTGGCTAACAAAAGGGCATTATGGTCATTTGATGATAATATGAGAAATAATCATGGCATGGTAAGTTTTCGAGGGAATTATCAATTATTTCATGAGTAATATAATTAAAAGATAGTTGAGTAAGACATAAGTTACCTAATATCATATAATGAGGCTCTAAGAAAGAGAATGACATTTTGGCTAATAAGGGCTAAAAATAGAATTTTGTTGATTTAAAAAGGGAAATAGATTATAAATAATAAGTATAATATTCAAAATATTTGAGATAATAATGGTTAGAATAAGTAAAATAAAATAAGAAGTTATGTTTTCCATGTTAAATTAGGATTTCTTTGGAAAAGTATGACATTTTTCTTAAGGAATGCCCCCATAACTTTGTGGTTGTGTCTTATGTGTTTTTAATTATGTTTTGTGCATATGTACATGAGTTCTTCATGATTATCTTGATTAAAAAACTCTGAATAAAATACTAATCATTTAAAGTAAATGATCATGGGAGTAAGGCCAAGGTATATGGTGGTTTCGTTCCATTGGATGATAATAGTCGCCTAAGAGCATTCTACCTTGAAAGGTAAATTAGTCTATTTCATCGGATTAAGAATAGTGGACCCTAAGCTCAAGGTCAATGATAGTATGATTCTGAGATAAGTACTAATAGATAAAACATTAATCACTTCAAGTGAAATATTACAAGTCGGGACTTAAGTGTTATGTTTGTTCTACCAAATAATAATAGCGGCTTGGATGTGTTTTACCCTAAGAGGTGCTTTAAACCACTCTATTGGTTTAAGAATAGTGGTAAGAAGGATATTGCTCTAGTATATGTTGGGTCTATTCCACTATATGATAATAGTGGCTAAGCATGTTTTTCCTTGATGGGTTTTTCGATTCATTCCATAAGTTTAAGAATAGTAGGGTCCCTAAACGTAATGTAAATAAAAAATTTGATATTTTTAATATCTAATAATGAGTTATGGAATTACTATTTACCTGGAATCATTTATCACTACCTTTATCTATTTTATACCCTTACTTCGACTTTATTAGTTACCTTACTCAGTACATAACGTACTCATCATCCTTTTCATAGGTGTTGCTCATTCCCATGAGCATATGACTCAGATATTTTTATGTAGGTTGATGGTGACCCTTTGGATGATTTTAATGAAAATGATTCCTTATGTGTTAAGGATTGGTTCTTATGTATCAAGCTTAGGTATATAATCATCTTATTCAGCAGTTAGTTTCCACCGAGATACCTTTTTCGACCGTTGGCTCCATGGGATCCCTTTTGTTGCATTTTGGTATTGTATACGAATTTAACCTCCAAAATTTATCTATTTTTATAAAATTTCCCTTATCCTCTATTTATTATGTTTTAAGTCTTAATTATTTTATCTTGTATTTAATGTTAGGATGGTATGGTATAACATACTTATGTAGAATAAGGTGGTAATATCTAGCTAATTTGATATTATACTTCCACTAAAAATAATTTTTTTTAATAGTAAATGTTATAGTGTTACACTATCGGTGGTCAAGGACTCTTATTTAGAGTTGATCTACCATGATGGTATGGCTAAAATTGTAGCAGATGATCTTAATAAGAAAACATCAAATCTCTCTGAGTTCATTGGTAGTCTCTTATTGGATACAATAAGAGCTTCATGATAAGGTTATCAAGATCATTAGTTTTGGGGATCTTAAGATAAGGATGAGTGTCCTATCAATCAAACAACCATATTTGATAGGATATATGCTTATTAGTCAGGTGACATCAATCTTGAGAGGATCAACAAGCTATAATAAAGGGAAAAGTTGCGAGATTGCATATTTATGAGGATAGTAGCATTCAAGTTAAACATATGTGGTGTGTTCCTTAGATTTTTGGGGAGCTTAAGAGTAATATTCAAGAGGATAGTCACAATAGGCCATATTCAGCTAATCTTATAGAGGATAAGCTATACTAGGACTTGAAGCATATCTACCGATGGCCCCATATGATGCAAGAGGTTGAAGACTTTGTGGTTAGATGCTTGACCTATTATAAGGTTAAGGTTAATCACAATAGCTCAACAAGATTTATTAAACCATTAGAGGTTCCTGAATGAAAGTGGGTTAGCATCCCTATAGATTTTTGGTTAGGTTGCCAAGGGCTCATAGTGGTTTAAAAGGAATTTGGTTTATAGTTGACCAGTTGACAAAGTTGGTAGTATTCATACTAATGAATTTAAATTGGGGCATGGAGTAGATGGTTAGTACTTATAGGAAGCATGTGGTATGGTACCTTGGGGTATCCATGGATAATGTGTCAAACCAAGATTCCATATTCCTATTGCACATCTAGGAGAAATTACAAGTAGATTTTGGGAAATAGTTAAATATGAGTGTTAGCTTCCATCTAACTAGAGATGGTTAGACTAAGAACACTAATCATACTTTGGAGGTTATGATTCGAGTGTGCATACTCGAGTTCCAAAGCAATTAGGAGGATCGCCTAAATTAAATTGAGTTTTCCTATAACAAAAGTCATCATATAAGCATAGGGATGACATCTTTTGAGGAACTTTATGGATGGAAGTATTTTACTTCCTTCTATTGGAGTAACATTAGTGACATGGTTATGTTGGGACTCAAGATAATAGAGGGAACTACCAGACAAATCATGTTAATTCATAATCGAATGAAGGTTACTCGGGATTGGTAGAAGAGTTATGTAGACTTACCAAGGATGACATATAGATATGAATGGCATGACTAAGTCCTTATGAAGTTCTTGCTTAGTAACGAGGTGATGCATATTAGTTAGAAGGTAAGATTAGTCAGAGGTACATTTGACCATATGAGATTCTAAACTAGGTTATAGAGGTTGCATACTAACTCACTTTCCATGTTGAACTTTCATGCATCCATAATGTCTTCCACATCTCTTGATTAATAAATTAGGTGGAAGATTCTTAACATATCACCCAACTAGAGGCAATCAAGGTTGATGGCGCATTAACAGATGAGAAATGATTGCTTAAGATACTCAATACCAAGTCTAGAGAATTACATTGAAAGTCGCTTTGCTAGTGAAGATCTTGTGGCCATGCCATGGAGGTGAAGAGGCCACCTGAGGGTTTGAGGATGAAATTAAGATGAGGTATCAAGAATTTTTCAAATAGGTGTGTTACATGGATACTGTCATCTCTTTTAAAGGGATAGTATTCTTTCCTCTTACTCTAACATTTGTGTGTAATTTTTATTTTTACACTATGGATAATACCATGCTTGGAAGCATCACTATACACTTCAAATCTCTCGGTCCCACTTGGCAATGTGATCATTGGGGATGAAGTCAAACACCTCTTCAATTCCTTAAAAGCTTCACCACACTTCTTGTCCCACTAAAATCATGTAGTCTTCTTCAAAAATTAGGTTAGCTCTACCACAAAATGATGGTAATAATGGAATAACCCTAGAAAATTGCACACCTCTTTCACAAAAGTGGGCACTGGCCACTCAAAAATTGCTTGAATCCTAGTAGGTTCCACTACCATAGCGTCCTTAGAGATCATATGACCAAGGAAGGTCACTTGGTCTAACTAAAACTCACACTTCAAGAGCTTGGCATACAATTGGTATGATTAGAGAAATGTAAAAGACTACCTTTGATGCTACTCATGCATCTCTCAATCGCTAGAGTAGATGAGAATGTCATCAATAGACACCATGACAAATTGGTTTAAGAAGGGATGAAAGACATGGTTCATTAGGGACATGAAAGTTGTAGGCCCATTAGTGATTCCGAAGGAAATTACTATAAACTCATAATAGCCACATCTAATTAGAAAAGTAGTCTTAGGAATACCTCATTCTCCGATCCTTAATTGATGATAGCCTAATCAAAGATCAATCTTGGAGAACACCTTGGCTCCCTTGAGTTGATCGAACAGGTCGTTGATCCTTAGAAGAGGGTAATAGTTCTTCACCATCACTTGGTTCAACCCATGGTAGTCGATACATAGTCTCAGGCTTCCATCCTTCTTTACAAATAGCATTAGCATTCCCCATGGCGATATGGCTAGGAAAATATAACCTTTCTTAAAAAATTCTCCCAATTGAGTCTTGAGATCTTTCATCTCCATAGGTGACATACGGTATAGAGTCTTAAACATTAGCTCTCTGCCTGGAAATACATACACGGTGAACTCAACTTCTCAAATTGGAAGCATTCTCGAGATCTCCTTAGGGAAAACATTAGGAAACTCATGAACTTTTGTCATCTATTCCAACATGATCTCATATATTACAGTGTCTATGTCACTGCATAGGTAGAGTGGATACCCCTTGCGTATGAGATTACTCAACATGATTGCCGATACACACTTTGTAGAGGGATTAGGTTCACATTTCCAGTATGAAATCCTAATAGCCTTTGATCTTCATAGCATTACGCATTAGTGCTCAATACCTCCCTAGCACATTCATTCTAATAATTATGTCAAAATCCATCAATTCCAACCCTATTGATGGAACTCCAATGGTCCTAGATAATCCCTACCCTTACAAAAAAGGGAGATGCCTTGAACCTATAGGCTAGCTCGCTCGACTAGCATCACTGGCTGGTGATGGAGGAAGTCTCGGTATCTAAGTTTGTTGCTACTAGATAGATCCCATGCTTTAAGCTCTTGTCTAAATCCTCTAAATACTACACTACCAACCTAGCATTTAAACACTCAGTGCCCCATCATTGCATGTCACTTTGTGACCACTAAATTCAACCCCACACTAATTGCAGTGGTAGTGCATTTCCTTGGCACAACCCCAAGAAAATCCTTCCAATCAGGGTACTGATCCCATGCTCTGACCCTCAAACTTTCTCTTTTTACCTACTTGAGAACTTTGAGCTTGAATAGCTTAGGATGCCTCCTGAGCTTGATCATACATTCCAAGTATGTTTGGTGGACTAACTTCCACCAGCAGAAATGATCTTGCATCACCTCATTGGCCTCTACTTCTAGGGAAAACTTAACTAAGTCAATGAATCGAGTGTATTATTCTTCTATGGACATGCCCTCCTATTGAAGCACCATAAACTCATACTTCTTCACTTGTAGATAAGTCAGGTAGAATCTAGCTCTCCAAGATTGGCCTTAAAATTGTAGGTTCCCTACCCTTACGCTGGATACTCCACCAACATGCGTCTATCCTTCCTCTTAGATCGTAGATGGCTACTATAACACCCTAATTTTTGCTACTGAAAATTTTATTTTACAACGAAAGTAAATAAGTAAAATATTGGGGGTTACTATCGTAATTGACATAATTCTTGCTTATTCGACCATCATTACATCAATCACAAGGCTAAAACATTTAAAGTAATAAAATAAACATTTATAATACAATATTGAATTTGGAGTTTAAATTTGGGTTACAATACACAAAATACAAAAGAAGGGGATACTATGGATCAAGAGTCCAAAAAGGTATAAGGTTAAATACATCTATCGAATAACATTACTCTTCACCCAAATCCTAATACAAATGAAGTCACTTATCCCCACATAAGGCATCATAGGCATCATAATCCTCTAGAGAATATTCTAAGACCTCCATATAAGAATCAAGGTCTCCTGCTTATGGGCATGAGTAGCACCCATAAAATGGGTGGTTAGTATGTTACATATTGAGCAAGGAAATAGTACCATTGAAAATTAGGATACAATTAGCGCATGCTTTCACATTAAATAATAAGTGTATAAACAAATAAAAAAACATCTCATAAGATAGAAAATGATCCAGATCTCTTTATTAAGTATAATCTATTTTCCTTTTTTCATCTACGTTGAGTGTAGGAACCCCACTATTCTTAAAATGGTCTTAAGAATCTTATTAGGATTAACACACCTGAGCCACTATTATCATCTAATGGAATGGATCTGAAAACATCACCTTCTTGGTGCAGAATTTTCCTAAGCCACTATTCTACCAAGTGGAAAGGGTCATATATAAAAATAACATTGTGGTCCTAACTCATGTATTCTTCCACTTTAAATCATTAGTATCTTGTCCATAGATTGTATTGTTATATTTTTATTTCATGATGAGTAAGGGTCTCACAATTCTTAATCTAGTGGAATGGACTAAAGCACCTTCTGGGAGTAAATCGCTTCCAAGCCCCTATTCTTTTAGGTGCAAAAGGCTCCTGAGCCACTATTCTCCCAGGGAACAAGATTACATACATGCATACATATATATACATCACCTTAGCCCTACTCTTGTACTCTTTCACTTTAACTGATTAGTGTCTTATTCAAGATTTATTCTTAGGCATTGAACACGTTAAAGTAGATACATACATAACAAAGTTCTTACATCCTTTCAAACCCTAATTACACACCCTTTAGCATTCGTTCTCCCATACTGATTATTCCACACAACTTATATTATATCATCTCTAAATCTCATCATTATTATCATACCCAAAATGTATGATCTAATTCCCATACACATACATTAATAATCTTATCCTGATATATTACTCATAGAAATCTCCAAAACCTGAATTCCACAAATTTTCCATAATACCTCCTATGAAATCCACATGATTTCCAATCCCAATAGATAACCTCATAAGGCCAATCATTAATAATGTATTTAGAATCCGAATAACCTCTAGATTTTACATATAGAATAATGATATTATCATTATAAGATATTTTTCCAAAACTAACCATTAATTCATTGAAGGACCCCCAAATAATAATAATATATCCAAATCTTCCTCATGATATAATTATCATATTTTAACTCTCCTAATACATAAAATACAAAAATTTCCATATTATCTATTAATGACAAAATTACCCTTAAGGACAAACAATAACCTTTATTTTAAAAGATCGTGTACCTTCCACACATTATTTTCCAAGTCCATAAATTATCATCGTACTTCATGAAAATTCTTATGTCCACTTATCAAAGCTCATTTGACCCATATTTAATGCCTTAAGATAAATTTCCATAAATATGACATTATCACAACAAAATCATAATGGAACCTCTTACCCATTCTCACATCCTTTAAATATAATATTCATATCATCACAAAATATCATGCTCAACACATGTTAAATCATATATCAACAATATAACAAAAAACACACCTAACCATACAAGAAAATAATACAAAAATCCTAAACATCGCATAGTATCCTTATCAACTAGGACACTGGGATCTAAGCATGCAAATCTTAGAATTCCTTCTCTAAAGATACCGGAATATCACCTATAAAAAAATTCATTGTTAGGCTTGAAGAGTTTAATTAAAGGAGATATTAAGGTAAAGAGGGTAAAAATAGAAATAACCATGGTCAAATAAAAGATTGCGATGTGTGGATGTGTAGTAGAATATGTAGTGGAGCTAAGGTAAAAAAAATTTGGTGTTTAGAAAAGGTTTTGGGGTGAAAATAGGGGTACACAACCAATAATATGAAGCTACACGGTTGTGCTGCAGGTGGTGCAACCTTAGTCAACAGAAATGATTGAACACAACTAGGTGGTGCTAAGTTGCATGGGCATGCAATAGGAAATTTTAGTATTGCATAGTCATACTTGAGACCATACATTATGAAAAAAAAAATGGGATGGGCAAGGAGAAGAAGAAGGGAAAAGAGGTGGTGGTTAGCAAACATCACCAACAACGGTGTTAGGGATGGTTGGGTGACCTTGGTGGTCAGTCCAATAGCCAAAGGGTGGAAAATAGTGGTTGTCGTTGTGCAAGATGGTGGAGATGGTGGTGCACATGCTAAAAATAGGGGAATGAAGGAGGAAGAAGGAGAATAAAAGAAGAAGTGAGAAAGGAGAAAGAAGAGGAGTGCTCGGGTAGTGTTTTGGACATAGATTGGGTAGAATGGAGGTAAAAAAAAAGAGAGAAGGGAAAAGCGACAGAATAAGGAGGCATGCAATTAATGGTGCCAGGTGGTGTAGAGTAAAGGATGGTTGATTGTTGCGAGCTAATGGGGATGGTTGTGTGTGTGTGAGTATTACATAAGGATAATAATAAGAAGAAGAAGATGATGATGATGAAGAAGAAGAAGAAGAAGAAGAAGAAGAAGAAGAAGAAGAAGAAGAAGAAGAAGAAGAAGAAGAAGAAGAAGAAGAAGAAGAAGAAGAAGAAGAAGAAGAAGAAGAAGAAGAAGAAGAAGAAGAAGAAGAAGAAGAAGAAGAAGAAGAAGAAGAAGAAGAAGAAGAAGAAGAAGAAGAAGAAGAAGAAGAAGAAGAAGAAGAAGATGATGATGATGATGATGATGATGATGATGATGAAGAAGATGAAGAAGAGTGGCAAGGCAAGGTGATGGTGGTGTGCAGATTAGGCAGAGATGGATGAAGAAAAAGAAGAAGAAGATAGTTGATGGATGATAGATGTCTACAAAGGAGATGATGGGAGATGGAACAAGTGGAGAGGGATACAAGTTGCAAGAAAATCAAACATTAAGGCTTAAGGTTAACAGAAGGAAGAGAAGAAAGAAAATAAAATAAAAGGAGAAAGAAAAGGAAAAGGAGAAAGGTTGGGAATTTGTTTAGATGAATATGGATTTGCCAAATTAGATAGGATTAGTGAAATTTTTGGTGGGTTTTGATTTTATTTTATGAATTATGATTTATTTGAGTCAAGGTTTTAGATTCAATTAAAGTATTAAGATTAAAAATTTTGGTTAAGGCTAAAATAATATTTCTTGATATTAGAATCAAATTAAGGCATTAATGACTAGGGATTAGGCTAAGAAATTTTTGGGTATTATAGCCACATCTACACTTCTTTTCCCTTGGCAACCATAGGTGGTTAAGACCTTCTCTATGTCTTGGACCCACAGTTCCATGATGTCTATGTCCTCCTGACCTTTGAAGATGGGCAAGTGATGATGCACAACCCTCTAAAACTGGTGTAGTTACAAAGACCGGTGGAGGTTGAGGTGCCCAGATCTGCCACTCTAGGTATACTCCAACAGTCTCCATAAAGGCTTCAATGAGATCACAGTAGTGATTAGTGGCCATCACATCCTAAAGACTATAAGAGTTTAGGTCTAAAATTTAGGCCACTAAGTGATAAGACTCATACAATCAAGCATAAACTATCCACAACACATTCCCAACCCAACTCTCATTCAAGAATATTTAGTTTGAAAGTTATAAAAAAAAATTAAGAATAACATTTCAATTCAAGGCCAATGCCTTCCTATAGTATCTACCTAAGATTATCAATAAGTAAAAATGCTTTCGTAAAAATCTTATCATATCAGTTTAAAAATTCTAAAAACTGGAAAATCTTTAGGAAACCATTCTAAAACCAACGTGTGGTATACTTTGTTATTGTTAGAAGTGATATGCTTTTAAGAAAAAGCTTTGATACCAACGTATAACACCCCCATTTTTCACTGCCAAAAACTTTTGTTAAAACATGTTGTGAAAGTAGAAAACACTTTAGAAAAATTAAGGTGTTACCGTCATACATAACATATGATACACTTCCTCTCCCTACCCTATATCAACTATAAGGCTAAACCAACCAAACATCAAAAACAACAGAGTGCACAAATAACAATTTAATTGAAACAATTCAAAAAAATTTACATCAAACAACCCTAACGAGTTATAATCAAATCATTACAAAATACATATTAAAAGTATTGGATTACAAAACATGGGTTGGGGTATGATGCCCAAAACAATGTCCATGGTCCTCCACGGACCCCACAAAAACCTTTTGGATGTCCTTGCTCATAGGCCCTAACCTAACTGAGGTAGGCCCCTTATTGGTCATCCCAAAAAATCTATACATGATCCTCCAGTCCTGGGGATGAGTAGGGGACCAAGCAAACAGGCACATCAGTATGCTACATAATAGGTAATCCAAGTTTCTACCTTAATATACACAAGTATGCTAACTTATAATTCATGATCATAATTTATAATATGCATTAGGGTAATACAACATATATAACTAAGAGTACATGAATTATGCTATCGTATTCGATTTCAGCATAGTAACATCATGCTTAGATATCATAACACTTTCACATAACCACTTGCATAAGCATTAGTAGTGAATAATCTAACAACCCTAAGGGTTATTTTCATTATCCAACTCCATACCCAATCAATCAATTGCATAAACCAACTTTAACCATTTGGTTAACCATATCATTACTTCCATTTCATAGCCAATTATCAACCATTCATTTGTTTATCATTCATAATTAACAACTAATGTTTTCCAACCATATTTTATTATCATTGAGTGATGGAATGTACACCACCCCATATTCTCACATACTATGGAAGCCTATCCAAAAAAGGACATAAAGTTTAGACCAAAGCTAGTCACCAAGTGGACATAAATCCAAGCTTAAGCCTATCACCATAATGGACATAAGTATATACCAAAGCCAACTAATATGGACATAAATCTAGGTCAAAGCCAACCACCTAGGTAACTAGACCCTTTAGTATAGATACCCCCTAATACATCATTAGTGTCAACAGTAGGTAAGGCACCCAGACCCCTCGGGATTCTGCTTAAAGGCACCAAAAAGGCTCAAAGGTAGAATAACCCCTAGTAGCTAATCAAAGATTAGGTAAACCAGACCCATACTTAATTCATCTTTCTTTCTATTTACATGATTAGTTTTTTATTCAAAGATGTGGGTGATCATACAAGGCCCATACAAAGCAAGTAAGTCCACTTTCCATGTTAATCCATATTAACCCTTTTCTTTCCATTTTCCCAAATCCTATAGGTTTACCATTTATATTTGGATAATGAAATTCATATCCACCATTATATTCAATTGTAGCCCAAGCTGAGTTTCATTATTCTTTTTCTCATGGTTCCATTTATCATAAGTGGAATGCCCATTTAGTCCCTTTTGCTCCTTATTGAGTTTACCATAATTACTTATCCATTTTAATCTTTTAATTAGGTCCATAGTCCGTGATAAAAATCTTTATTTTATCCCATTAATATCCATGATATAATATCAATCATAGTCTCAAAGAATAACCAAACTTAAAGAAGCATATTAAGCAAACCAATCGAACTAGTCGATTAGTGTGCCCCAACTGGTCAATCGGTTTCAATCAACCAATCAATTGCTTTGACTCAACCAAACCATGCTTTCCTCAAATTGGTCAATCAAATTTTCCCAAACCAAATGATGGGTTTAATTAGAGAGCAAGACCAATGTCTTTGCAGGCATACCAATCGATGTGTTGGGTTAACTAGTCAACTATTCTAGTAACCAATCGATCAGTTTAACATATCTAGTTAATTAGTCTACCCTAATACAGCGTCCAACCACAAATTTCATATAAATCATTTTTGGTCATGTTAAAACATGTGTCAACAACAACATATTTCCAAATAGATTATCAAGCATTTCTCACCATAATATCATCATATTCTACTTTATCCATTTATAAGCTCTTTACTCAATTTATGTCATTTAAGCATGTAATTCATGCATAAAACTCATTTCCTTATACCAACATGTATCACCCAACAAAATACATCACCTATTATGGAGGAACACATGCTTAAAATTTCAAGAGCGAGAATTACTTACTTGATGCAGGAAAAATTCCTCTTAAAATAGGGATTTCATTGTGAGAAAAAATCAAAGTCTCAAACTCATAAATTATATCAAATCTTATCAAGTGTCAAAATCTTAAAAATTAGAGCTCAAAATAGAGAAAATCCAACTAAAGTGCACAACCGTTTCCCTGAATCTACCTCTACTATACTTGAGAATCAAAACAAAAAAGAGCTAGAGATAGGATTAGAAGAGTGTGCGGAAGTAGCTTAACAAGGCTTGAATTATGGAGAGAAAAAAGGGAAAGTAAGAATTGAGGAATTTTTGTGGCTGAATGAAAGGTGAAATGAATGGATGATTGGGGTTATTTATAGCTGATAAATCAAAAGGAATTATTGAGGGTTTGAAGATTGAATTAAAACCCTACCACTGATCATATAAATTTGATCTAAATGGGTAGATTTGTCCAGGATTTGTTGATCTATTCTCTAGAGCTCAAATGATGCCTCTAAACAATTTAGGTCAGTTAGGCTAAACTTTGCATTCATAGATTGAGCAATAGGAATCAGAGGCAAAGGAATCTTCTAGCTACTCAGAAGCATGCCTGAGATTGAAGCATTCTATCTCATAATCACACAAAAGATAGAGGAAGAAGAAGGAATTACTAAGGTCATATCATCCCACTTGTGTCCCAATTAACCCCTAGATTAGGTAGAGGGAATATTTCAAGTTTTATGTATCATAAAAATGGTTAGGAATATCATAGGGATAGTCTCGCATGGGTTGATAAGGTTATATGAATCACTCTCAAAAATGTGACCGGCTCAACAAGCTAGTCGATCGATTTGGTCGAGGAACCCAATTTGGCTAAAATGACAAACCATTTGATCGGTTTCTAAAATTAGTCGATGGGTTTGCTTGTAAAACTCAATAAATTTCATTTTCCAATAAATAAATTTCATTTTCTAACATGATGAAAAATAAAATTTTATTCCAAATCAAGTTATAGCATTGACTCAAAATCAAATACCCAATTTTTGATAAAAAAATTCTCATCCACCCATTACACAGAAGTGTGGGGTATTACATTAGTATACATCAATTAGTAGACTGAGTCAATTGATCGATTGATGCCTCAAATAATTTTAAAACTTTTAGATTATGATTTATTTATGTTATTAAGAACTTAAGGTTTTTAGGGAATATTATCATATTATTTAGAGTATTAAATCATTTTTTAAACTACTTTAACTCATTATTCTCTTAGGAAATCATCTATCCGAGTAGGAACCATTAAGATAGGATATTTTCTCTTATGATAAAGATTTTTTTTCTTAAATTTAAGGCATTCATATATTTAATATGTCTAAGTTCTTATAGTGTATATGGTAATTTTATGATGTTGGTGTTCCATGTTTTTCGTCATTAGATCTCTAATTTTTAATATTGTGGCAAGTCATGTTTCAATGGGTAATTTTAGAAAGTTTTAGGCTTTTGGGTCACTTCAACATGATTTTGTGATTTTCAAAATAAGACTGTATAATGTTTCATTTGATTTTAACAAGTTTCTCACACAAAATCTATGACCTTAGTTATCTTACACTTTTTTTAAAGTAATTTTGACAAGTTTAGAAGCAAGTTATAAGTTATAGTTATTTCAATTTTTTTTACCTTTATTATATGCTTTTTTAGCCAAGAAGCCTTTGGCCAATAGGCCACATTGGTGTTCAACTAATTTAGGTCTTCAATCGATGGGATAATTGGTGGAAAATGATGGTATGTTCTCTATTGTGATATCAATCAACAAAACACCTAATTTAGTAAGTCATGAAGTTGCAATTTTAGTATTATTTTTAGCCTTTTCATCGGGCGACTAATTGGTGTTTCTAGTCAACTATTTAGCTTACTTTATTAGATTTTCCTCATTTTTAGTCCTTAGGGTTAGTGTTAGTTTTCTCATGAAATTTTTCCTAAGGTGTGACCTTTAGTCTCTATTTTTGGGTGAGGTTTGGGTAATCAATAATTGGACCTAAGATATAGAACTGAAATAAAAATAGGAAATTTTATGTATCTTGTATGCTTATGTTTAGTATTATCTCCTCAAAAATCATTTTGGGGGCTTCAATTTCCCATATTAGTGTTTGGTTTCAACAATTAAAACACCCAATTTGGATCAATCTAGATAAAAAGATTGTGAATAATTTTAGGGTGTTACATACCAAAATTGAGTGTATGCCCTATTAGCTAGGTGCCTAAGTGCAATGAAAGTTGAAGATCCTTAACAAAATCCCCTTAGCACTATGTTCATCCCAATCTTGGATATTGACAATGGTTTAATTATAATGAGTATATTTAGGGTGTTGCAAACCCAAAATTTAGTGTATTCCCCCTTAACTAAGAGACCAAATGGGATATATGTTGAAGATTCTCTAGAAAAGCCCCATTGGCACTAGTTTGTAGTGGTGGTAGAAGTTAGAATTCTATGCTAGTTCCCATCATGAATAGTGACATTACTTGAAATTACCCTTATGGTTTGTCTTAAGAATTCATGAATTGATGGTTATGTATGCTCTAAATATTTTTTCTATATCATAATTTTTATCCTTGATATTACATTTTATGTTTTCTAAACATGTTGCACACCATATTTTTATATGACCTCAATGTGCAATATAAGCCCTTACCATGTTTTAGATATTATGTATTGCTAATATTTAACTATATTGGTACTACATTTTTGTGGTCAATGTGACGATCTGGATTCTATTCTAGAGAGTGGAGAACCATTTGTAGGGTTACAAATCTCACCTCAAGTATGTTGATGATGTTTTTGTAAGCTAGTAGTTTGATGTTGCTTTTAGATTGAGGTTTAAAACTATATTAAGAGTTAGACTACCCGATTTACACTATTTTTCCCATTATTTCCAATTATTTAAACTCTTAGTTTTTATTCTAGTACATGGAATTGGTAAACTTATATTTCCCTTATATATTATTCTCATATTCATTATTGCTATATTGTTAGTGCGTGCAACTTTTGTTTGTTGTTTTGTTAAGCCTTGCATTAAGCATATATTAGGTGATAAACATATCTCTCGTATAGTTGATGTGGCAATAATATACCCTAGTTTTGTTTTATTACACTTTCACATTTTCTTTAGAAGAAAACTTTTCTAGTAACCCATCGATTGGTTATCATAAACCAAAAACCAAAGTGAAAATGACAAACTAGTTGATTAATTCACATAACCAGTTAACTGGTGTGCTAGAAACCATATTATTCCTCTTTTTCCCAAAATTTTCCAAATCCTTTGCAAATCTAACCTAAAATAAATTTCTAAAAATAAGATCAAAAACTATCACACATATAAATTTTCACACATTATAGGTGTAATACCTCATTTGTAGAAATCTTAAGTTAGACATCATAAATATAAAAGTAATTATTATGTGTAACTAATTATAGGGTTAATTTAGGGTTGGATGCCCCATTATTGAGTTTATAATTATTATTATTATTATTATTATTATTATTATTATTATTATTATTATTATTATTATTATTATTTTATGTTAATAATATAGATTAGTAGAATAAAATTTACATGAGAGATAATAATGATGATGATTAATCAGCCATATTTTTTGACCTTTGAAATTTAATTATTATTATTATTTATTTACTTATTACATAAATTTGGCCTTATTGTTTTTTATTTTTATCCCAAACCCAACCATCTAACTAAACTGCCATTAGTTAAAACCTAGCGAAACAACCCCTATGACACTTTCCTCTAATTTTTCTATGCTTCCTCGTGCTACCTCCTTCCAAATGAGACCTAACTTTTCCAACCTTATGCCACCTCCCTTTAACCCTACACCATTTTATTCCATCACCATCACTCTGTCTCACTTGATCTTCCTTGCCCCCTCACCAAAATCCCATACACTGAACCCTTGTACACCATTTCTTGTAACACCAGCCCCCACTATTTGCATAATTTTTTTCCTTGCTCTCAACATCTCTATACCGCTTTTGTTCCATCACCTCTTCACCCTGCTTGGTTTTTTCTCCTCCGCCATTCCCAACTGTCTTCTTTACATTTTTTTTCTTTTCTTCACACAACCAAAACTCACTTAAATTTTTTCTACCCTCGATGCCTTAACAACCAACTTGGTTAATTCGTTTGTAAATAGCCAAACACCCCACTACATTATACCACCCTGCACAAGCTTGTTGCCTTATTTTTGTTTTCCTACTCTCCTCACCTATTTGACCCTTTAAACTCCATTTCCCCGCCTTGCTTGCATTTTCCTTTAACCTCCTCCTTATGCCCCCTTAGTTCATTACAATCATCTTCATAGGTTTATGGGTATTCTCTCATACCACACAACCATCCTTTCAACTTTCCATATGCTTTTCTTTTCTTAGCCTCCATAAATCCCTTATGTTGTGACCAATGGGAAATCTTTTTTTTTTTGTCATTATCCTACATTAGTAGTAGACAATGTTTTGAAGGAGTCTATATTTCTTCTCTCTCAATAGTTAGTTTGAACTAAGTACTTGGGTTGTTTTGTTAGGGCTTGGGATGGTCCATTTATGCCACACACATCTCCTCTCCCCTATCTGGTCTTAGTTAGGCTAGGCCTAGGTGTGGATCATAGATCCAAACATGCCTATTCTTGCCTATTCTTTTTACTAAATTTTTTATTATTTAAAAAAAAAACTTTTCTCTACTCTGGCTTGGTATTTTTCTATTATAGCCTTCCTCATTTTCCAATCCTATTCTATTGTGCATGGATGAGGACCGACCTTCAAGAAAGTATCTTTCTATTATAGTTCTTTTTCTTTTCAAGTGGTATGTTTTTGAGTTGGAGATAGAGTTTTTCATCTTTCTACGACTTTCATTCTTCAACTCAATATTACAGAGTCTAGGCATTGTTTTGCAAATTCAATATCTCTTAGTCTTGAGTGCACACAAAACGAAGAGTATTGTGTAAACCTTGGGGGTAAGTTAGCTTAAATTACACCTAGGCAGCTATATTTATCGTAGCACAACGAACTAATTTCATAAGTTTTCCTTTTCTTTAATTTTTTTCTTCTATTTAGCATGTTCTATAAAATTTTACTCAATATTTTGAAGCAAAGATTATTTACGATATATTTTTTTCCTACTTCTATTTTAACTATTCTACATTTGGAATTATGCACTACACTTGTTTTGATACTATTTAAAATTTCTCTAATTCATTATTGACCGCTTCCATTCAATTTTTTCTATATTACTCTCATTTCATTCTATGATTCTAGTCTGTTCCAATGTTAGGGAAGCTATAAGCCAAAATTAATGGCTATTATTTGATTTTGGTTTCAATAATTTGTTGCAGCTGAAATAAGCCTCAATTAATGTTTTGTTCCATACTATTTTTATTCATTCCTATTATTCGAAAGTTTAGTCAAGGTAAGTGGTTATGCTATTTAACTTGTTGGTTATTTATGAGATTTTATTTTTTGTTGCTATAATGAAGGATTTAAATATTGCTCATTGCAGTGCTTTGGCAGTCTCTATCTGGTCATTTTAGTTAGGCCAATTTTTTACTCGAATTAGGTGAAAATGTACGAAGTGGTTAATTGTATCTAATTCTTGGTGCTAATGAGTGACGTTTTATCTATTGTTACTATCTGTCTTACTTGATTCTATTATGGTTTATAGTATCCCAAGGGTGATCTCAGATATGTTGAAGGTTGAGTCGTTGGACGGTACTAATTACCATAGGTAGTCTCAAAGGATATTGACTTTTTTTAGGCTCTTGATGTTGATTATGTGTTGCTGTGTGATCCACCAACAAAGAAGGAGAATGACATTACACTTGCTACTCAAACTACCACTCCCACTCTAGCCATAACTAAGAAAGCTGATGATGCCTCAAAGGAAAAATATGATAGGGACAAAAAGACTGTCCATGGTCATCTTATTCAACACATGAATAACAAGTTTTTTGACATGTTCTTCGGTATTAAGTCATCAAATGAAATTTGAGATACTCTAAAGAATAAGTATGGTTGAATAAAGCTTGAAAAAATAAGTATATTATAGGGAGTCTAATGAAGTTCTAGATGGTTGATGATAAGCTGATGATGGATCAAGTCCATGATTATGAGTTATTAGTTGCTGAAGTCTTAGGTAAAGGAATAAAAATATGTGAGACATTCCAAGCTAACATGTTGATAAAAAAAATCTCTACCGTCTTGGAGTGACTTTAGGGACCATTTGAAATATAAGAAAAGGGATTTGACACTACCAGAGCTAATTAGTCATACAAGGACAGAAGAGGTAAACTGTCTATAAGATAATCACATCTCTTATGTTTCTAGGGTAGTCACTACAAATGTGGTAGAGTTTTCTTCTTTTAAGGACAAGCCTTAGGGTAAGGGGAACATTCCCTATAAGAAAGGTTAGTAGAATAGTTCGCCAAATTTCAAGAAGGGCAACAAAATTCAGAAGAAGCTGATCTACTATATTTATGGGAAGACTAGTTACAAAGCGTATCAATGCTACAAGAGTAAAGGTAATCAAGACTAGAACCAAACTTAGAAGGTTGTTGGATAGGAAAATGTTGGTGAGACAGAGGAAGTTATAGTTGTTGTGGTGGTGGAAGAAAATCTGGTTGACAATAAGACAGATTGGGTTTCGGACACAGGCTCTTCCAAGCATTTATGTGCTAATAGAGAACTCTTCCACAAATTCAAGGATGCCACTAATAGAGAGCATGTCTTTATGGGAAACTCTACCACTACTAGAGTTTTTGACAAAGGAAAAGTTATTCTAAAACTCACTTCTAGCAAATCTTTATCTTTGAGTGATGTTTTATATGTGCCCTATCCGTGTAGGAACATTGTTTCGAGTACCTTACTTAATAGGGCTAGACTAAAATTAGTTTTGTGATTAATAAATTTTTATTGACCAAGAATGGAGTCTTTGTGGGAAAGGGGTCCTTGGCCAATGGTCTCTTTATATTGAAAACTATCTTGGTTAATAAAAATGCATCTACTTCTACTTATATTGCTAAGTCTCTTACTTTGCGGCATGGTAGTCTAAGGCTAAAACATATGAACTTGATTAACGTGATAGACATTAATTATTATGAGAAGTTTCCTATATGTGTGGAAGCTAAATTTGCTAAGAAGCCTTTTAAACCAATCATAGCAAGATCAATATAATTGATTGAATTAATTCTTACAGACTTAATGGATTTTAAGAATACCGAGATTAGAGGACGTAAATTATATTATGTGACCTTTATTAATAATTACTCGAGATATGCTAAGCTTTACCTCCTTAGGTCTAAAGATCATACCAAAGATATGTTCTCAAAATATAAAGCAAAAGTCGAAACCAGTTAGACCATGAGATTGAAAGGCTTAGGTTTATTAGAGGACGTGAATATGGAATTAGTTTCCTATAATACTTTTGTGATATTCATGATATTGTGCATGAGACAAGTTCCCCTT
>JBDNDU010000481.1:0-21991 GCA_039764185.1 Tamarix austromongolica | reverse complement strand
AAAAGCTTAATGCTCCATATACAATGAACTCTTATTTAAATGCTCTAGTAGGTTTAAATGATGGGAGAAAATATCTCTTATATGCATCCTTAAACTTATTAATTCAACACTCTCCACAACTCCAATTTAATTATTATATATGAACTTACCTTTACCAAGGTTCTTCCTAAAAAAAAATATGAAAGCATAGCAAAGAAAATTTTTATGGGGGTGCGAGGAAGCACATTACATCAAATTCATTCATGTATTAATCTCACGTTCGATGAACAAAAAATTTTGGTGGACTTGGTGTTGGTGCAGCAATTAGAATTTGTTTTGAAGCTATGTCGTGGAGGGAGATTTTCATCAAGTCTGCCTTCCTCACCTTGTTGCCCCAACAACTGTCATCATCAAGTTCCCTATTATCCAAGACATGCCAAGCCTTCCAAGTGGTCTTGGTTTAGGCACATTGAACATATTATCCCTTGTATCCACTTATTTTTGTGGAGATGTATGTTTAAAGCACTTCTAATTAAGGATAATGTTGCAAGAAGAATTCAGGGTGCAAACAATTAATGCCTAGCTAATGGTGCCATGAGCATCCGAAGATGACAAATCATATGCTCATTCGATGTAGAGAATTTAGGTATTTTAGGCTGTTGATGGATTGAATTAGAATAACTCAATAGATAATAGGTCAGTTATCTATATATAGGGTTGTTGTCCTTGTGTCACATATACTTCATGCTATTAAATTCCCATAAGTTAATAAAGACCGACGAGTGTGTGTCTAATCTAGAAGACCACAGTACCACCAATTAGTTATCATTCTACATCTAATGGTCTTTGGTAAATCCCACATTATGTATTTATGTACGCTTCTGCATTATGTTATTGTATTAATTTTGATGGATTAGTATTCGATCCCATCAGATTTATAAATTAAATTAATCTATCAATTGGTATTAGAGTGATCTATGCTCGATTCATAAAGATTTAATTTTATATTATCATTAAATCATGTTTGATTTATATTTGTTTTTAATTTTTAATCAATTGAATTTGATTGCATACATGGATTCAATTTCTTCTATTTTTTTTATTGCCTGATTCGATTTGTTATTTGTCACTCAAGTTTGGTCCTTCAATTTATGTTGTTGATTCAATGATGCTATAGGCATTCGATTGACTTGAAAGTGTGACCGGATTGCTTTTGTCTTGTCCGGTAATTAAAATCACAAATTTGATTTGTTTTCTTTGTTGGTATACTTTCTATAGAGATTTTGGTTGGTTAGATCTAGTTCTACCATACCTAATTCATGCCTCGATTGTCACCAAGTTGGTTTTGGTGATTTAAGGAAATTTAGGGTTGGGTTTGGCCGTTTTGATAGTCGACTGATGGTTAGATCTCTAATTTTAATCTGCATAACAGATGAAGTTACATGTCTTCTTTTTACATTATTATTATTATTTAATAAAAGAAATGTGAAAAAAATGGTGGGTTAGAGAATCAATTTACTGGTAATAGTTGGTAATTAATGTTGATTAATTATAAGTTAAAATTTATCTTTCAAATATTAAAATGTTACGAGTTACGTATAGGCACTATTAAACTATTCAAATATAATAATTTATTTAAGAGTGCGTTCAAAACTCAGGCTCGACCGAACATATCTTTTGGTTGTTTTCAGTCCGATTTTTGGTTTTGGTACTTTTAGGCTATTAATTTGGTACTAATTAATTTTATATTATTGAAATAATAATATTAATTAAATGATTAATTTAATTAGATATTTATTTTATTCTAATCAAATTAATTATTATGTGGGCCTTGACAGCAATTTTATTTTAATGATAATAAGGTTAGATTCAATATTTTTTGTGGATATTAAATCCTAATAAAGTTGGTTCTAATTTTATAATTCCAAATTTATGAATAAAATTAAGGGATCAATTTATTTAAAATTTGGTTGTCTAATATTAGTAAATAGGTTAATTGACACATTTGTAATATATATATATATATATATATATATATATATATTTGTGAGCATGTATATTTATGAAATTCTTGTATTCTCTACACACCTCTATCCGCCATCTTAAGTTCTATTCCCATGCTAAATGGGAAAAAAATTTAAGGAATAGAAGGACAATGTTTTACATGTCCTTCGATGCATAGATTTATACCATACACTTTAGTTAGCGAAACCCATTGATATGATGGCTGAAAGTTCTTTTGATAAGAAAATAAATTTTGAGTAGTGGGATCTCTCTAATCCTATGGGTCTTCAAGCGCAATATTCTAGAGGCTTTCATGGGTGGATTCTCTAATGATATCTGTAACACCCCTAAAATTTATAGTTGAAACTTTTCATTGACATGGAAAACCATACACTCAAAATGGGGGGGGGGGGCGTTACCACCGTGATTAGTATAAGGTTGACCCTTGACCAATTTTATACTAACCACAAGGCTAAAGGTAAGAAAATTATTAACACAAATGGTCAATAAAAACCATAATAGTTCAACATTCATAAATAAAACAAGAGTATGCAAATGTTAAGGTTAATATATAAATGAAATACAATACAAGTAACTCCCACTATGAGGAAATAAAAACGGTAAGAAAATTAGAAAATAACAAGTCCAAAGAATACCCTCTCAGACCCCACACTAATTACACCAAATCATCATTCCGTCCCACCCAAGGCATCATATGCATCAAAACCAGCAAGGGCATCATCTTCTACCTACATAGACTCATAAGGGACCACTGCTCGTGGGAATGAGCAGCATCCATGAAATAGGTGATCAATATGCTATGTACTGAGTAAAGTAATGTAATCCCCCAAAATTTTTAGAAAACCTATAATTTAATAAATAACTTTTATTTGAAAAAAAATTAGCTTTTAAGATTATTTAATTTAATTATTTTATGGATTTTTGAGTGTAAAATTTTTGATAGGAGTATTTAATAAATTAAAAATAAATATTTTATTATTTTATCACAAACTGTCATAATCTACCCAATAATCTTCTTCAAACTCACCCTACCCCCTACCTCAAAAGTCATCAAATCGAACCCCATAACAACCAACCCACTCTAAACCCCCCCACTTACCACCCCTACTCCCATACTCCCTAACACCCAACACAACCCAACCCAACAAACAACCCCCACAACTCTAAACTACAAATCACCTCTACCCTCCCAACCCAACAACACCACACAAAAACAACAAAAATCATATCTTACCTTCTCCTTTTTTCTCCTTTTTCTTCTTTCTTCTCTTTTCCTTTTTCCCCTCCCTTGGGCCGCCCGCAACGGCCTGTTCAGCTTATCCTCTGCGCAATGGGCCACTGGTCCATCTCCCCTCTCTCCTCCTCCCTCTCTCACGCAGCCCGCTTCTACCTTCTTCCCCTCGCCCATGCATTGCAGCCTAGACTTTCTCCTCCCCTGACCGAACTGGTTCGGCCTTCTTTCCTTTCCCTTCGACCGACCGACTTCTTTCTTCTTCTTCTTCTTCTTTTTCCTTTTTCATCGCCGCCCATGCCCGACACCTTGCGCACGCCCGACCACCACTTGCAGCTGCCTTCCTAACCACCCCTGCCTCTCTCTCCTTGCCTCTCTCTCTCCCCCATCCTTTTCTTTCCTATTTCAAACCAAACTATCCCCTGCACCCTCCATCCATGCCTGACTTCTTTCCTCTTCTTCTCCCTTCACCTCCCTGTCACCCGACCACCATCTGCCACCCTACAACCTACCCCAGCCGGCCACCTACTCCCCTCTGCCTCCTCTTATTTTTCTTCATCCCTCCTTGCCTCATCCTACTCATAATTTTGAGCCCTCCTTCCCTTCCCCGATTCTTTTCTCTCATTTTCTCCTCCTCCCCATTCTTCCCTAGTTTTTGCACGCCGCCGCCGATCGCTGCTCCAACCACCGCATCGAGCCCCTGCGCCGCCCATTGCCACCCTATACCTCAGCCTCGCACCACCACAAGACCACCCAAGCCACCCTCGAGCCCCTACAGCTCCTCCAGTTGCCACCTCTTCTTTTTCTCCCCACTTTTCTCCCTTATCGCCAAGCCACCTGCAACCGCCCCATTCGCCGTCGTCCGGCCACCTCTGCCGCCACCCAAACCACCAACCCACACCCTGCAACCTCCTCTACCACCCCTATACCTTACCTTCCCAAAACCAGCCCCTTTACCCCTTCATTTCCCCCTCTCTTTTCCTTCCTTCTCAGCCACGCCTAGCTAGACAACCATCTTCGCTGCCTTACTGTTGCCGCCTCCGCCGCCCTATGCCGTCGTGAAACCATCCCCAGCCTCCACCTACACCCCCTCTTCACTTTTGCACCCTTCCTTTGCCTCCAATCCTCCCCCATCTACCTCCTTTCCTAGTCGAAAGTCCCTAAACTGAGCCATCCCCCTCCCTTCTACCTCACCCCCTTCGACCCTTTCCCCCCCTTGTAGGCTGCATGTGGCTCACGCTGTTCATACAGCGTGAGCTCCCCCTTTGATTTGGAATTTATTTGTCTAAATGTTGAGGTATATTAATAATTAATTAAAGTGTTTTATTATTAAATAAATTTTTATAAAGTTTATCCTTTTTAATTTTCTACTTCTAATATAATACTTATTGATATTATTTTTAGGTGTTGAGTTGCTAATTAAGCTTTGAATCTTTAACCGGAATACTGGCAATGTTCGATTTTTGCGGGATTAAGGTAATCGTTAAACCTCACTTAAATGCATGGAAAAACTTATGCTAGCACATTAGGGATTTTAGTATGATTTTATGCATGTTTTGTGTTGCCTAGTATGATATATATATGGTTGCTTATATTGATTGATAAAAAGAAAAGAAAAGAAAATTATGATAGCCTTTGTGCCATGTGTAGAGATGATACTTAAGGAATGAGTTTGATATTTGATGGAAATGTTAAATGCTTGTCTATGATGTATTATGTTGCCAATGCATGAATAATATTATTGTCTAAGGATATTTTAGTAATATGCTTATGTAAGTATGTGATCTAATATATGTAGTTGCTAATGAGTATTATGTTGAATAATGACAAGTTGGTGGAGTTAAATGATAAGAATGAAGTACTAATATTAGTATTTTATGTAGTGGTGGTAAATTCATAAAAGTGGTGTAATAAAGGGGTTAAGTGGTAATTTTATAAGTGAAAGGGGTATTTTGAAAATTTTATAGTAAATGGGTATTTTGGTAATTTTGAAAGAAAAGGGTAAAACAGTTATTTTGTAA
The DNA here is from genome assembly GCA_039764185.1 of Tamarix austromongolica. Lineage (NCBI taxonomy): Eukaryota > Viridiplantae > Streptophyta > Magnoliopsida > Caryophyllales > Tamaricaceae > Tamarix > Tamarix austromongolica. The sequence goes on along the minus strand of JBDNDU010000481.1, from coordinate 16,735 downwards.
GCAAAAGGGTATTTTGGTAATTTCAAAAGAAAGGGGGTGAAATGATAATTTTATAAGTAAAATGATAAAATTGTAAGTTGTAAGAAAAAGGGGCATTATGGTAATTTTTGAGGCAAAAGGATAATATGGTAATTTTATGATTAAATGGCAAAATGATAATTTTATAAGTAAAGGGGTATTATGGTAATTTTTGGAGAAAAGGGTAAAGTGGTAATTTTGGAGTCAAATGGCAATAGACTAATTTTATAAGTAAGTGGTAAAAATGGTAATTTTAGAAGTAAGGGGTAAAATAGTAATTTTGGATGAAGGATGGTATTATGGTAATTTGTAAGCAAAAAGGTAATATGGTAAAATTGGATGTAAGGGGCAAAATGGCAATGTTTATAAATAAAAGGATATTATGGCAATTTGGAAGTAAGGGGTAGAAGGGTAATTTTGTAAATAAAAGGATGTTTATGGCAAATTTGGGAGTAAGGGGTAACTTGGTAATAATGATAACGACGAAGGATAAATTGGTAATTAAATTATGATTACAAAGGGGTAATTGGATAATTATGATAATAGAGAAGGGTAATTTGGCAAATTAACCAATAAATGGGCATTATGGTAATTTTAATTATGGAGAAGGGTAATATAGTAATTATAAGAATGGAGAAGGGTAAGTTAATAATTATAAATATGGAGAAGGGTAAGTTAATAATTATAAATATGGAGAAGGGTAAATTAATAATTATAAATATGGAGAATGGTAAATTAATAATTATAAATATGGAGAAGGGTAAATTGGTAATTATAATTATGAAGGAGGGTAAATTAATAATTGTAATTATGAAGAAGGGTGATTTGGGATTTATAATAATTGAAAAGGAGTAAAATGGCAATTACAATAATTGAGAGGGGTAAAATGGTAATTATGATAAAAGAGAAGGGCAATCTAGTAATTTATCCAACTAAAGGGTAAATTGGTAATTATTTAACCAACTAAAGGGAAAAATTGGTAATCATGATAATGAAGAAGGGTAATTTGATAATTTATCCAACTTAAGAGCAATTTAGTAAATATAACAAAAGAGAAGGGCAATTCGGTAATCTAACCAACCAAATGGGAGACATGTTAAGTGTAGCAATTATGAGGGGTGAATGGTGATCTAAAAAGTGTAGGAGTTAACTTGGTAACCTAAATTGGATAAGGGGTAATTTGGTAATTATACAACCTAAATGGTGATATGGTAATTTATCAAGTAAGGAAGGGATGACTTAGCAATTATATAAGTAAGGGGTAAATAAGTAATTTGTACCTAACAGGTCGTTGTGATTGTGGAATTTCATAATATGATTCAAGTAATGCTGGTTAGCAAGTTAAGAATATTTGATAACTAGTAAGTATTATGAGAACGAATCCTAATTTGGACTTAGATGAGATTATGATGGCTTTAATGGTTTCTCTGTGATATCTTGGATAACCATCGGAATAAGAAATGACTAATGATATCAGAACGATTGAAAGTGTATATGATTATTGTGCTTTTTGTGATCACCTTAATTAAGACACTAATACTTAAAGTGAAAGGCATCGAGATCGGGAATGGTGACTCTTTAGGGGTCCCTACCCTAAAGGCGTGGTTTAGTCCACGATTATTCTGGTATTTACTGGTGTACCTTTGTGCCCCAGCCAGACCCTATATCTTACTCTATCTAGCTCTACGGACCTAGTTAGGGGGTATGCATACTTATGGATTAGGTGTCCTTGTTGGTAGGGTACTGAGTAGCTTCATGCACCAGTATGACCAGGGTACCTTTTTGTCCCTGGGTTCGTGGTTGAAGGGTACTGAGTAGCTTTTATGCACCGGTACGACCGGTGTACCTTTGTGTCTCGGGTTCTTGATCTCCCGTCAGAGGCAAATAAATAGAATTGTTGTGTTGATTATAGAAAGGAAAAACACTAATTACGAAAGTGAAAGATTAATGAGCCGAGCCCAGTTGAATTATGATATTGAGTACCGATCCACCAGATATAATAGTGGCCCAAGAGCGTGTTGCCCTGGCAAGTGATTATGAGTACCAATCCACCGTATATAATAGTGGCTCAGGAGCATTTTTCCCTGGATGATGATTATATGTATTCCGGTCCACCGACTAAAATAGTGAGGGTCCCGAGCTTAATAAAATAAGCATTGGATGTGAATAAATTATGGAAAGATATTAATTACTTATAGTGGAACACCTTGTGAGTCGGGGCCAGACCGGTACACCGACGAATAATAGTGGCCAAGAGCGTTTTGCCCTGGAGACTGATCCACCGGAAATAATAGTGGTCAGGAACGTTCTGCCCTGTATGTATTCCGGTCCACTGGCCATAATAGTGGGGTTCCCGCACTCACTTGGATATAACCAGAGAGATGATTGAATAATGATGGACTAATGACTTAAAGCCCAAAAGTATCGATCGTACCTTATAACTTATTGATATGTGACAGCCTTGTTATATATGTGATGATTATGTATGCAACTCTCATTGCATATATTTATAACTTGCATTATGTGTTGCATTGCAGGCCTGTTTTTAAGTGTGGTATTAAAGGGTTACTCAGTACCGTAGTACTGAAGGGTTCCTTTCGTGGGCCCCCTGCCTATTCAATGGGCAGTGACCCTTGCAGGTCTTTTCAGGTGCTACTCAAGTGGGCAACGGGAAAGAGAGTAAAGAATTATCCGGTACCGTTAGTGTTTTTCTCTTTCTCTTTTAAATTCCTGGTTTTAATGTTAATGTTGTTAAAGTAACCATCATTGGTGGATTTATTCTTGTAAATGATTTGATGCGCTACTCTGATTTGAAAATGGATTGTAAATTGTGTTTTACACTTTTAGCCTTAGTACTTAGTACTGGAACGGTAGGAGTGAACCGGTCTGGTACTAAGTGTGGCGGTAATATCCCCAGAATTCATGATTTTAATTTGCTTATGCTAACTCTTTCAAATAAAACGAAAATTTTCAGTAGTGAATTTTGGGGGTGTTACAAGTAACTATATAGCCAAGATAGAGCGTAACATATAAAAGGCAGATAATGTAAGTAGTAGGTCAATCATATTAATCACCCTTATTAGAATTTAGGCCATTAATTTGTGTTTTCACATCTCTTGAATTATATCCTTGTGTGTATGGGAAACCTACTATTATAGCTTGTGGATCGGAAATACACTCTAGGGAAGAACGCTTCTAGCCAATATTATATGTTGGTGGATCGGTCTCAAGGGAAAATTACTCTTAACCACTATTCTCATCGGTGGATTAGTTTGGCTCCGACTCACATGGTGTTCCACTATAAGTGATTAGTGTTTTTCTATAATTTTTATCATCCAAGGTTTGGTTTATTGAATTCGGGATCCCCTGCTATTATAGCGGGTGGATCAGAATATGCTCCAAAGCAGAACACACCTGACCACTATTATTTATCGGTGGATCGGTCTGGGCCTTGCTCAATAGTCTTCCACTTTAAATGGTTAATATTTTATTTATGTCTTATTCAATAAGTAACTCCTAACCAAACATAAATGCCCCCGATGGACTTCCCCGACTTATTATTACTCTTCCACATCATACTCCTTGAATAGCCCTATCCCATAACGTGGGACCTCGACACTCCCCAAGACTCTAACACCTTTTTTCACCTTCCACCCTATTTACCATGAATCCAAAAGCCCCCCCACATGGTTCGAGGCCCACTTTCCCATTTCTCTACCTAGGCTTGCCATCGCTTACTAGGGTTTCCCCATGAAACCCTAATCTGGCCTATGTGGCCCTAATCTCTCTTTTTCCCATATAGCCCATACTCCCCCTTGATTCCAACACTATCACTCCATTTAACCCACTCCAAACATCACAACCCTATTCACCAACTCCCAAATGTGATAAAGAAACCTATTTGGTTACCCCAAAACCCTAATATACCTCTTTTCTTTTACACCTTCCCTTCACACACAAACTATACCCTCCTTTTCACTTGACTCTCACTCTTCATATGACACACTCATAATATCAACCCACATTTCAACCAACCTCTATAAATTCTCTCATAACACCCCTATACTTAGGGTTCTCCCCTAAAAACCCTAGTTAGGCTCCTATGCATACTTTCACCAACTCACGTACTATATCTTTCCTAAACATTCCAATCACCCAAAATACTCTTTCCTCCCCATGTAAACCTCAAACTAACTTTTTTCATGTAAAATTTCCCCCTGCAAATACTAAACTCCTCATGTAGACCTCATATTCCTCATGTGAGATTTTACCCTAACCCTTTATTTTATTACTTTCTTCCTTTATTTTATTACCCATATGTCTCAATATACTCAGGATTTTTCCCACTTCTTCTTACTCATTCTACCCTCTTTATTTTTTTAGATCCCCACAACCACTCAAATCCACCTAAGGACTCAAATCATGCATGAAATACCATAACAACCATACATTGGAGCATGTATTACACAACAAGTCATATCACCAATATTACACATTATAAATCACACACAACATAGCTTAGCTCCTTGCAAGCCAAGCTGTATTACACACATATTCTGTACACATTCACATATAAGTGCATAATACATATCATTACACCCATAATCACATAAATCATAGCAAACCAAACCTGTAACCATATCCTTACCTAATAGGAGATAGGGTTTAACCACGAATCCTACACCTCCTCACAAGAAGGGTTTTGTTCACAACCTATAAGAAATGGAACACTAATTATTTAACCTTACTATTATGCCTTTTTCCTTTTCTTCATTTCCCTAACTATTAGTAATAATAATAATAATGCTAATAATAACAAATATTTAAAATAAAACATACTATATAAGTGAAAGGAATAAGGGCACAACCAGAAAGGGACAACAGGCAGGGGGCGGTGGCGCACAACGGTGGTGGTGGTGACAATGGAAAAGAAGAGATTTTAGGGTTGGAAAAGATGAGAGGAGCTAGGTTTTCTTGGGTGGTAGGATTTCTAGGTTAGAGGAGGTCGTGATGGTGGTGGTGGTGTCTCATAGTGGCGCTGCAGGCGGTAGTTGTGGTGGTGGTCGAGAGGGAAGGAGAGAAAAGGAGGAGGAATGAGGGGATGGAAAAAGGAAATGGTGGTGTGGCAAGGTAGGGGAAAGTTTTATAGGTAAGTAGGGAGACATGGGGGGTAGTTGCTATAGTGGTGGTGGCGTAAGGCAGCATAGGAAGCTGAGATGGGTGAAAAAGGGTAACTCAAGCTGTCCACTTTGCACAAGTGAAAAGAGAAGAGGAAGGGGAGTTAGGGGTAGGGGAAGGCCTCATTCAGTGGAGAGTAATGTAGGGAAGAAGAAGGGAGGGTGTGGCGATAGTGGCCAGGCACAACAGTCGCTGAAGGGGCTATGCGAGGAAGGTTGGGGGTGGTTTTCAAATGGGAAAGAGGGGGAATTGAGGCCCATGGGGGTATATATAAGGGGAGACGGTTTGGGGAAGTGGATAAAGGAAGGAAGAGGACAAGGGGAGGGGGTGGTTGGCTATCGGTTGGTGTGCAGGTAAGTGTAGCTCGCATGATAAGGGACATGACAAGGGATTTCCAAGGGTTGTAAGGGGGTTAGGTGGGGGTGTTGGGGTCATATGAGGGAGGGGACTAGTACATATTAGTGCTAGATACACGCCCTGTAGGTTAGGACGAGGAGAGTGTGAAGGGAGAGAGAGAGATAAATTTGCTAAGTAGCCATACCTACAACTTCGATCTGGGACGGGTTGACGATAGGGGCAGAAAGGGAAGAAGGAAAGAAAAGGAGGGAGAAAAGGGTAAAAGAGGGAGATCGGTGTGGGTGTAGGGCTGTGCAAAGAAAAAGAAAAAGAAGGGAGAGTAGGTCAGGGAAGGAAGGAAAGGAGAGGAGGGGGAGAGATGGATTGGGCCTACTTTGGGCATGGCCTAGTCCAGCGAGGGAGGGGAGGAAAGAAAAAAAAAAGAAGAAATGGAAGAAAAGGAAAAAGAAAAGGAAGAAAAGGAGAAGAAAAAGGCAAAGGAAAAAAGAAAAGAAAAGGGAGGTGGTTCGGTGGTTTGGTATTTTTTTTGAATTTTGGGAATAATAAAATAATTTTTTTATTAATTTAGAAATTATTAATATTATGATTTAATTAAAATTTATTTTAGTTTAGTAAATAATTTTAGCCTCCACTAATTTGATCCCTACATCATTTTCTTCCTTTTATGGCCATAATTATTGTAATATTATTAAAAATGGTATATTTGATTAAACCTTACCCAATAATTTTTATTTTTTTTTAATTTCTAAAATAGGGTTTTGGGGTATTATAATATTATCGATGCTAAGGATTTCCTTGTCGAAATTAAAAAAAAAAGTTTTTCCAGAAACGATAAGGCTAAAACAGTCACTCTTTTTTAACGCTTGATTTCATCAAAGTATAAAGACAAAGGAAATATCAGGGAGTACATCATAGAGATGTCTAAGATTGCTTCAAAACTTAATGTACTAACTCTCAATTTATCAGATGAATTACTTGTGCATTTAGTATTGATATCTCTTCCAACACAATTTAGTCAATTTAAGGTTAGTTACAACAGTCGAAAGAAGAAATGGGTCGTTAATGAGTGCATTTAATATTGTGTGTGAGAGGAAGAAAGACTGAAGTAAGATAAGATTGAAAATTCTCATCTAGCATTTAACTCTAAAAGTTAGGGCATGAAAAGAAATAATGAAGCTACTCATAAGGGTCTAGTCCAAAACAAACAAGAGAAGGAAAACGTCGGTTGCTTCTTTTATAAATTGTTTGGACATGCTAAAAAGGATTTTGAAAAGTATCATGCATGGAGCATGAAGAAAGATACAATCCCTACTTTGGTCTGTTCTAAGCTTAATTTGTCTTTAGTACCTAGAAACACTTGGTGGTTATATTCTGGTACTACTACTCACATAAGTGTTTCTATGCAAGGTTGCCTGAGCTGTTGAAATCTAAATGATGGTGAGAGACACATCTATGTAGGAGATGGAAAAGTAGCAATGGTGGAAGCAATTTACACTTTTAGGTTATTGTTAGACACTGGTCACTATTTTTATTTGAAAGACACTTTTATTGCATTTTCTTTTAGACAGAATTGGGTTTCTATTTCCCTATTGGGAAAATCCAGTTATTATTGTTTATTAAAAAATAATAAATTTAGTCTTTTATTAAATTCAAATGTTATTGGTACTAGTTCATTGTGTTCATATGATAACCTATATATGCTTGATGTCATTACTTCATATCATGAAACCTTGCACGTATAATCATGTGGTACTAAACATAAATTAAGTAAAGATAATTCAGTGTCATTATGGTATAAGTACTTAGGTCATATCTCAAAAGGAATAATTGAGAGGTTTGTGTCTGATGGTACTTTTGATCCCTTACCTTTACAGATTTAAATATTTGTGTTCAATGTGTTAAGGGAAAAAAGACCAAAAATAAAGAGAATAGGTGTAAGTAGATCTTCAGACGTCTTAGAATTGATTCACATAGATTTCTATGAATCATTCCCCATGACTTCTTGGAATGGTCAATAGTATTTTATATCATTCATAAATGATTACTCATGTTATGACTACCCGCATCTCATTCATGAAAATTCACAGTCATTGGACATGTTCAAATCTTTTAAACTTAAAGTTGAGAACCAACTCAACAAAATGATCAAGTGTGTTAGATCTGACCGTAGTGGTGAATACTATGATAGATATGATGGTTTAGGTGAACAATGTCCAAGACCTTTTGCTAGATTCTTAGAAGGGTGTGGAATTGTCCCATAGTATACTATGCTAGGTTCTGCTAGCATGAATGGTGTATCTAAAAGGTGAAACCAAACTCTTAAGGATATGGTAACGAGTATGATTAGTTATTCTACCCTATCAGAGTCACTCTAGGGTGACGCACTAAAGACCATATCTTACATTCTAAATAGAGGACCAACTAAAGCAGCCACTAAAACACATTATAAACTTTGGACATGCAAAAAGTCTAGTTTGAAGCATTTTCGTATTTGGAGATGCCTAGATGAGGCTAGGCCATATAGGCCACATGAAAAGACTTTGGACTCCGAAACAATTAGTATCTATTTTATTAGTTACCTTGAATAATAAAGGGCTATAAGTTCTATAATACCACACTTAGATTGATTTTTGAGATAGGAACTGCCACTTTCTTTGAGGATTTTGAGCTTATGGGGAGAAATAAGGTCAGGGACATTATCTTTGAGGAGGAATTAATTACACTTTCTACTATTGTCACTAAGGATGTGCAAGTCTCTACACCTGCCATTGATTAGTAGGCAAATTAAGAGTCGCTACATGATAATGTCGAACAACCATTTATTGATAATGAGGTGATTATTCCACAAGAACAAGCTCAACAGCCTCAAGAACTATGGAGATCCACTAGATAAAGGAGAAGTAATATTCCAGATGATTACATTGTATTTCTCCTAGAATATGAGGTCAGCATTGGGGTGATATAAGATGATCCAATTGGCTTCCATCATGCCATGGAAAGTTTGAATTCTCAAAGATGGATTAATGCCATGAATGTGGAAATAAATTCCATGATGCATAATGACATAGGGAATATTGTCCCATTACTTGAAGGAAATAAACCCATTGGTTGCATATTGATATTTAATACGAAAAGGGATTCAAAGGGTAATGTGGAGACATAAAAGACATATCTTGTTGCCAAGGGCTTTACACAAAAGGAATTAGAAGATTTTATAGAGACAGTTTCTCCGGCCTTTTCTAAATATTCATTGAAGGCAATCATGATATTAATAGCACATTTTAATCTTGAGTTACATTAGATGGATGTTAAGATCGTTTTTCTTAATGGTGACATTGACGAAATGATCTATATGGTGCAACCAAAAAACTGTGTTAGGAGACCCAAGTAATATGGCTTACAAACTTAATAAATCCATTTATGGGTTCAAGCAAGCGTCTTGACAATATTTTTGTAATACCCCGAAATTTTAAAAACCTAGAATTTAATAAATAACTTTTATTTAGGATACATTAGCTTTTAAAATTATTTAGTTTAATTATTTTATGGATTTTTGAGTATATAAATTTGGATAGGAGTATTTAATAAATTAAAAATAAATATTTTGTTATATTATCATATTATTTTTATTTAAATAATTTTCCAAACTAAAATTTTACTAAAATTTTCTTTTTGAACCAATATATTAAATTATATTGAATTAAATTATTAAAGTAAATAATTTATCAAAAATATTACATTTTATTATTTTATAAATTAAATTAAATTATTTTCCCCTATTTTTCCATTTTCCATTTTTTCTTTTCCTTCTCCTTTCTTTTCTTTTCCTTTCCTTTTCCCTCCTTCGGGCCGCTACGCCAGGCCAGCCCTTCACTCGTACCTGGGCCACAAGCCAGTTTCTCCCCCTCTCCTTCCTCTTTCTCCCCTCGTGTGCACAACCCAACCCCAACCCCTTCTTTCTTTTCCTTTCTCCCCTAGACCGGGCCGACCCAACTCCCTTTTTTCCCCCTACGCTGGCCTGCTCCCCTTTTCTTTCTTCCTCCTTCTTCTATGCCTCGACCCAGCTCCTCGACTTGTCATCGTCGACTAGGTCTGCCGCCTCGGGCAGGCCGGCTTCCGCCTCGCTGCCACCTTCTGCCACCACTTCAACCGTCCCTCTATCCCTCTCTTTCTCCCCATCCTTTTTTTCACAAATTAGGACCCGACCGACCATGCACACCGATCACGCATGACATCTTTTACCCTTCTTCCCCTTCCTCTCCCTACCACCCTACCACCTCCCTGCCACCGACCGGCCACCTATCACCCCTATCCTCCTTGTTCTTTTTCTTCTCCTCTTCGACCCTTTTCCTGCCCCATACCTTCCCCAACCTCCCTCTTCTCCCTTTTCTTCTCTTTCCATTTTCACCTCGGTTTGGCTCTACCGCCTCCTTCCACCACTTCCTCCGCCTCACCAACCATCTAAACCACCTTCTGCACCCTTCTACTACCGCCCTACACCGCTACAAGACCACCCCAAGCCATCCCGCAACCCCTTCTTCCTCCCCACTTATTTTTCTCCTCATTTTCCTCCCCACTTATTTTTCTCGGTAGTCCCCCCTGCAACCCCACCATTCGCTGCCGTCCGACCGCCTCTACCACCACTCAAACCACTAATCAACTCCCTGCAACCTCCTCTAACACCCCCATACCTTGTTTGGCTGAAACAAGCCCCCTCACCCCTCCATTTTCCCCCTCTCTTTTCCTTCCTTCTCAGCCGGTCCACCTCGGCAGCCATCTTAGCCGCCTCGCCCCCCTTGGTCATCGACAACCCATCCCCAGCCACCACCTACACCCCATCTTCACTCTTGTACCCTTCCCTTACCCGAAATCCTCCCCTATCTACCTTCTTTTCTAGCCTAATGACCCCAACCCGAAAACACCCCTTCCACCCTCTCCTCCATGCAACCTTCGACCCTTCCACCCTTATTTTTGCATGCAGCTCATACTGCATAAGTAGGATGAGTTGCTGCATTTATTAGCTCATTTTTGTTAATAATTTTAAGGTATGCTAATATTTAAAATTATTATTTCATTAAGTAAAATTTATAAAGTCTTATGCTTGATTTTCTTATATCTAATATAATAAATATTGATATTATTTTTAGGTATTGGTTTTGTAAATTAAAGCTTGAACCTTTAAACATGATATTGGTAAGGTTTAATTTTTTACGGGAATTAAGGTAATCGTTAAACCCCACTTAAATGCATGGATAAACATATGTTAGCACATTAGGGTTTTTAATACAATATTATGCTTGTTATATGTTTGTCAATGTAATATATATTTGCTTATATTGATTAATATAAAGGAAATTATGCTAGTTATGTGCTATGTATGGAAATATTGCTTAAGGAAAGAGTTGGGATAATAATAAAAGTGTTAAGTACTTATCCATGTTATTTTATGTGATTGTGACCATTTATGCGTGAATAATATTAATGTGAGTCCTAGGGGTATTTTAGTAATATTTCCTATGCTAGAATGTGGCCTAATATGTGTGGGTCTAATCAGTATTATATTAAAATGTAATAGTTGGTGGAGTTGGATATTGTTAATGGAGTATTAATATTATTATCCCATGTGGTAATATTAATTTAATAAAAGTGGTGTAATAAAGGGGGTAAAGTGGTAATTTTAGAGGAAAAAGGGTAATATGGTAATTTCATAAGTAAAAGGGTATTATGGTAATTTTGGAAGTAAAGAGGAAGATGGTAATTTTATAAGTAAAGGGGTATTATGGTAATTTTGGGAGTAAAGGGTAAAGTGGTAATTTTGGAAGCAAAAGGGTAATATGGTAATTTTATAAGTAAATGGCAAAATGGTAATTTTATACGTGAAGGGGTATTATGGTAATTTGGGAGTAAAGGGTAAAGTGGTAATTTTGGAAGAGAAGGGAAATAATGGTAATTTTGGAAGTAAGGGGTAAAATGGTAATTTTGGATGTAGAAGGGTATTATGGTAATTTGCAAGAGAAAGGGTAATATGGTAAAATTGGATGTAAGGGGTAAAATGGTAGTTTTATAAATAAGAGGATATTATGGTAATTTCGGTAGTAAAGGGGTAAAACGGTAATTTATAAGTAAAAGGAAAAATTGGTAATTATAATTATGGAGAAGGGTAAATTAATAATTATAAATATGGAGAGGGGTAAATTGGTAATTATAATTATGGAGAAGTGTAAATTGGTGATTATAATTATGGAGAAGTGTAAATTAGTAATTATAAATATGGAGAGGGGTAAATTGGTAATTGTAATTATGGAGAAGGGTAATTTGGTATTTATAATAATGGAGAAGGGTAAAATGGTAATTATAATAATTGAGAAGGGTAAAAAGGTAATTATTATAATGGAGAAGGGCAATTTGGTAATCTAACCAACAGGAGGGTAATTTTGTAATTTTGATAATGGATAAGGGTAATTTGGTGATTTATCCAACTAAAGGACAATTTGGTAATTTAACCGACTAAAGGGTAAATTGGTAATTATTTAACCAATTAAAGGGGAAAATTGGTAATCATGATAATGAAGAAGGGTACTTTGATAATTTATCCAGCTTAAGGGCAATTTAACAATTACAACAAATGAGAAGGGCAATTTAGTAATCTAACCAATCAAATGGGAAATATGATAAGTGTAGCAATTATGAGGGGTGAATGATGATCTAAAAAGCATAGGAGATAACTTGGTAACCTAAACCGAGTAAGGAGTAATTTGGTAATTATGCAACCTGAAGGGTAATATGGTAATTTGTCAAGTAAGGAAGGGGTGACTTAGCAATAATATAAGTTAGGGGTAAATGAGTAATTTGTACCTAACATGTCTTTGTGATTGTGGAATTTCACAATATGACTCAAGTAATGCTGATTAGTAAGTTAAGAGTATTTGATAATTAGTAAGTATCACGAGAACAAATCTTAATTCGGAATTAGAGGAGATTATGATGGCCTTAATGATTTCTCTGTGGTGTCTTGGATAACTATCTGAATAAGAAATGACTAATGATATCAGAATGATTGAAAGGGACTAAGTATCTAATTATTGTACTTTTCGTGATCACTTTAATTAAGACATTAATACTTAAAGTGAAAGACCTCGAGATCGGGAATGATGGCTCTTTAGGGGTCGCTACCCTAAAGATGTGGTTTAGCCCACGATTATTCTGGTATTTGTTGGTGTGCCTTTGTGCCCCATTCAGGCCCTATATCTTACTATATCTAGCTCTACGTACATGTTTAGGGGGTATGCATACTTATGAACTAGGTGTTCATGTCGGTAGGGTACTGAGTCGATTTATGCACCAGTATGACCAGGGTACCTTTGCGTCCCTAGGTTCATGGTTGAAGGGTGCTGAGTAGCTTGTATGCACCGGTACGACCGGTGTACCTTTGTGTCCCGATTTCTTGATCTCCAGTCCGAGGCAAATAAATGGAATTGTTGTGCTGATTAAAAAAGGAAAAATACTAGTCATGAAAGTGAAAGATTAATGAGCCGGGCCTTGTTAAATTATGATATTGAGTACCGATCCACCAGTTATAATAGTGGCCCAGAAGTATGATGCCCTGACAGACGATTATGATATTAAGTACCGATCCACCGGATATAATAGTGGCCTTGGAGCGTGTTGCCCTGGATGATGTTGATATATGTTTTGGTCCACCGAAAATAATAGTGGGGGTCCCGAGTTCAATAAAACTAGTCTTAGATGTGAATAAAGTTATGGAAAAATACTAATAACTTATAGTGGAACACCATATGAGTCGGGGCCAGACTGATCCAATGGCGAATAATAGTGTTCAGGAGTGTTTTGCCCAGCATGACCGGTCCACCGGCTATAATAGTGGGGTTCCCTTACTCACATGGATATAAAATCTGACATATGATTGAATAATAATGGACTAATGGCTTAAGGCCCGAACGTATCGATGTTGTATTATGACTTATTAATAATTGATGGTCTTGTTAAGTGTGTGATTGTGGTGCATGTATTTCTTATTATATAAATATATAGCTTTGTTTTATGTGTTGCATTGTGGGTCTGCTTTTAAGTGTGATTTTAAAGGGTTACTCAGTACCATAGTACTGAAGGGTTCTATTCGTGAAGCCCCTGCCTATTCAATGGGCAGTGTCCCTTACAGGTCTTTTTCAGGTGCTACTCAAGTGGGCAATGAGAAAGAGCGTAAGGTTTATCCGAATTTTTAGGGTTCTCCCTTTACTTTTACTTTCTAGTTTAAATTTATTCCTTGTTCTTCTAACCACCATTGGTGGATTCTAATGTTGTAAAGTGTGTCGCACTACTCTGATTTAAACATGTTTTGAAAATCTAGCAAAATGTATCTCATTCCTTTAACCTTAGCACTTGGTACTGGAACGGTAGAAGTGAACTGGTCTGGTACTAAGTGTGGCTGTAATATCCCCAAAATTCACCATTTTATATTTTGCTTTCGCTATTTCTTTTAATAAAATAAATTTTTTCAGTAGTGATTTTTGGGGGTGTGATAGTTTTTCCAAATTTCATCAAGTTATAATCTTTTTTATTTGGTTTTAAGATGAATTTGGTGGATGAATGTATATACCATAATTTTGTGGGAGTAAATACATTTTTCTTGTTCTATATGTTGATGACATACTGCTGGCATATAATGACATAGATTTGTTGTATGAAACTAGGAAATTTTTAGCTAAGAATTTTAAAATAAAAGATCTTGGTAATGCTTCTTTTGTATTGGGCATAGATATACATTGAAATTGTTCTTAAGGTATCCTAGAGCTATCACAAAAGGCTTATGTCGAAAGGGTTCTCAAGCAGTATGCCATGCAGAATTACAAACTAGAAAACACTTATATTGCTAAAGGAGACAAATTTAATCTTAGTCAGTGCCCTAAAAATGGCTTTGAAAGAAAATGCAAAGTGTACTCTATGTGTCAGTAGTAGAAAGCCTAATTCATACTCAAGTATGTACGCATTTGGATATTGTATATATCACTGGGATGCTTGGCAGATATTAGAGTAGTCCAAGACTCGATCATTGGGCAACAACTAAACGAGTCATGTAGTAACTATAGAAAATAAAAGATTATATGCTCACATATTAGAGGTTAGACAAGCTTAATATCATAGGATATTATGACTCTAATTTTGCTAGGTGCTAAGATAACATGAGTTTACATCAGATTTTATTTTCTTGATGGATGGATGCCTTGTTTCTTGAAAGAGTGCTAAGCAGACAGTTGTGGCATCTTCCACTATGGTAGACTAGCAGTAGAATTTATAGTATCTTATATGGCTTCCATTTGCTGTATATGGCTATGAATTTTTTTCATGGGGATGCGTGTAGTTGACAATATTATAAGACTACTCAAGATGTTATGTGATAATAATGTTGCAACTTAGTATTCTAATAACAAGCTAAGTTCTACAAAATAAAAAAGTATCAATATTAAATACCTGGTTGTTAAAGAGAAAGTACAGAAAGGAGAATTGTCTATAGAGCACATCAACATCAACTCCATGATAGTAGATCCACTTACTACGGCTTTACCACCCAAAAATTTTCTTGAGCATGTTGCTCGTATGAGTGTTATATCAGCTGATGATATTTAGTTTCAATAGGAGTGTGTCACTTCATTTGCTCTCTCTATGGACACTTTATTTTGGCTTATGTACATTTTTGATCATATGTTATTCTGTAGAAATAAAGTTTCAATATAGAGTTTAAGTTTGTTTCCTTTTTGTCTTTGTTTGTGTTTTGATCTCACTAAAAGTTATTGGTAGACTAGTTGGAGATAGGCATGTTGAAATCACATTACATAAAATTTTTATGCTACACATCCACATCCTGATTCATGTCGTTTAGTTATATCTACATATGTGACAATTGAATGTTTAATTAAGAAGAAATATGACAAAAACCACTTTGATCCTATGTCGATGTGACTAATTGATTGAATTGGTTATATACACATTTCATAACAACAACAATATTAAACTCATTCAATTATTTTGTAATTTGTGGTTATAAGGTCACATATATAGCCCAAGTGCGAGATCGTTAGATTTTTATCCAAATATTGGGCTTATATGTGAACTATAAGAATTGTCGGTGGTCGTATATATTAAGCCTGTATATAAGTGATCATATTTACGTATAAATTATTAGGCTTAATATATCTAATTAGATGTGGGCCCGTACGTGTAGAGACTTTGGATATTCTAGATTATAGGGAGCCTACTAAAGCATTCATCATGAATTGGCTCGCTCCCCTGTGGCAATTTGTGAACAAAATTAAGAGGTGTAGACATATTCTCATCCCAAAACTTAGGATTTAAGGTTGTCAAAGTTAGTCAAACTACTAACAATTAATGTAGCACATAAGTCAGCTAGGTTGACTGTACACAATCTTTTATGCTGCTCCTGGAATGGATGCATTCTAGATGCTCATGTGTAATTGATGAAGACTTGAACGAGTAATGTAATCATCTCTTTGGAGTTTCAAAAGAAGAAAAAAAGGGGCAATGTCCATCAAAGAGTGTAAAACCCCCTGTTTCATGAACAAAGTTTTCTTGTTATAAAAAATTATATGTATATGAAGTATTAGACTTTAGAAACACTAATTCAATAGTAAGTTGTAGAAAACAAGGGCCCCATCATATTTGTTGGGATTTTTTAAATCAAGAATCTCATTAAATAAAACTGCAAGTATAGTAGATATATAATAAACCTATAAATATAAGATGAGCTCAATAACGACACATTAGTTGCTGCATTTTTAAATTGAAGTCACAAGAACTACATGGACCATGAATTAAACAACTTTAGTTGATTATTATTATAACTATTAATTCTATCAGTTAAAAGAATATCATAATAAGTATTATTAATAATTAATAAAAATTTCCAATAAGGTGTATATAATAATAAACTTGTATTTATATTTATGTATAAAAAGTTATATCACTACATGCCTTCTATTGATTATTTTATAGCGGGATATTATAATATAAATATATCACAAAAATATTTTTCTTAAACTAAAAGATTATTAGATAAAATTTAATAATTGCCAGGGATTAGTAAATTAGTTGGAATAATAATGCATATCAGAATTTAAAACTAGTGTAGTTTTGACGGTTCATAAAT
>JBDNDU010000480.1:0-25510 GCA_039764185.1 Tamarix austromongolica | reverse complement strand
GATCGAGTCGGTATTCGTCGGATTTTTCGGGTCGGGTCAACTTTTGCCGGCTCTAGTTGGTAGAAAAATGTCACTTGGGCTACTCTGGCATGTGGCGGATTGCGAAGTGACGAATTAGGTGGGAAAAACTCATTTTCCAAAACTCATGCAAAGTTAGGCCACCCTCTCCTCGGCCTACTTCGGGAATTCACTCAAATCGGTTCAAACTAACCAAATTTTGATAACAATAATAAATATAAAAAAATAATACTGTTAGTGATAATGACATCAATAATAATAAATAAATTATTTATAAAAAAAAATAAAGAAGAAGAAGGAGAATAAATTCCTTTTTTAAAATAAAAAATATATTAGCTATGGTGCTAAAAATAATAATAGTACGTTTTATTTAGTTATCTTGATATTTAATCTAATATTTGTTTGGTCATTCTCGTTTTTAATGATTCTACTTAAATACCTTCATATTTTAATTTAATTTCAGTAAGGTACCTAGATAATAAAAATAAGCTATTTTTTAAGTTTTATTTATGTATCCTCTAATGAAACTAAATTAGAATGTAAAAGTACTTAAGTAAAAATATTAAAAATACAGGATAATTTTAAAATTATTAAATTAAATATTAAGTTACATTAAATAACAATAATAATATATCATTTTTTAATCAAATTATATCAAATCACAAAAAAAATAGATAAATAAAAAATACACCTTTAATCTTGAACGTTGTTTTTACTTCGGAAAATATTTATAGTGTTGTTGCTAACATCGTGTAATAGATAGTAATTTTTTTTAACAGAATTGTGCAATATCATGAAAATGATTGAAATTTACAAACTTTAGTGAATTTTTTTTCCATTAAAAGATAATGAATAATAATATTTTATTTCAAATTAGGAAAGATTAATTTGAAATAACTTTGTAAATATTATTTGTAATGACTTGATTCACGTACATTTACTAGATAAATTAACAAGATTGTCATCATTTATCTCTATCAACTAAAAAAGTCAACTTTCTTTCGACTATTGTTTCCTTGCTCCTATGTTATGTGTCAACCGTCTAGCCAGCATGCCCCAACGTTTTAATTTTAGGTGAAGTCATGATTTTGATGTTCAAATTTTAAATATCAAATATCTCGTATCTAAATCTCCAATCTCCTGGTATTTATATAACTTTAGGATGATTGTGACATTATTTAATAAAATATGTTAGCCTTCACTGACTTTGGAAAAAAAAATTAAATACACAGCATGCAATGGCTACATTCGATGCTTAAATGTATTGTGTGAGGTGCATATCGTATAACGAAGAAATTATATACATATTTATAAAAATCAAATAAATAACAATGATCCATAATTTATTAATATGGTACATTTTCATGGAATTAGTGATCTTGGGCACTTTATGGACAGAATTTGACTCTTTATAGTTCAGTCCAGTACAACGAAATTTATGATCTTAATGCGTTTTGCAAGGATTTTTTTCCTTTAATCCAGCCAATTCCCACATAACAACGTTATTATAAGCGGATGTTATGGATCCATCATCTAGTATGATTGATTAAAGAACTGGTTGATCCACACTTCATTTAAACGTGGCTCAACTTACCTCAATTTTTCAGCATCGGCCACATCAAGTGACAACCTCATCTCACCTTACACGGGAGAACCTAAACTAACCTTAATACCAAATAATTAATATTTTAACATAACCTTAGATGATTGATAAATTAACCTTACTCTAATTTTTGGATATTAAATTTTCACCTAATTCTAATCATAATCATAAATTCATTTTTCTTTTTCCCTTTTTCTTTCTCCTCTTGTCCCAATCTTCCTTTCCTTTCTTACTCTTCAAACCATGCCTCCCTTTCCCACATGGTTTTCCCTTTCTAGCCATTTCCCCAACATCTGCCCCTTCACCTATCCCTACTACTTATTAACAACCACCATCATAGCACCAGCATGCCCTAGTCATCTCTGAATTGAACCCGACTAGCAAAATCATAATTGATTCACTAAATGGAACTACGAGAACTTAATCGTTCTCTCCAAACTCAAAATAATCTTTGCATTTTTCATTATAATCAATAATTTTGGTAGAAAAATGGATTAATCTCTTATTTCATAATACCAAAATTACAATGCATCCCAAACGTTTATATATAGATTTTAGGGGTAAACCGCTCGACAAAAAGGAGGAGGGGAGCCTAAAAATAATGGTAAAAAGATTAATGACCTTAGACGGTGGGAAAGGAAGAAAGTAAGTCCTTTGGCTTCCAATTTAAAAAAAAAGGGGGCGGAAAGAGGAAGAGACGAAGGGGATTGAAGAAGAAGAAGGGAAAGTGTCATCAGAGAGAGAGAGAGAGAGAGCATATTTGGGAATAACTTATGCATTTAGGGTTAGGGAAATACAAGAAAAAGACACAGGCAAGTAAAAGGAAAATTGGGCCAGTCCGAAGGCCTGGTCAAGAGCTGAGTAGCATAAAAAGAGAATGGGGCACAGGCCATGGATTGGGCCGAGTCAACCTAGTCAATCCAAGGTCCGATTTTAAAATAGTTTTAGCAAAATATATAGATTATTTTTCATTTAGTCTTAAGGGAGGCAATTGAGTTATACCTCTACGAGTCCATAAGAATGAGAAGATGGGTTTAATGTTGCCACACATAAGACTAATATCAACTTTGTTTTATAAAAATAAAATAAGATTATCATCATCATCCACCTACACACACACACATAAACACTACTAATACTCGAAACTAATACAAATGGGCTAGTTATCAAACCCAACTTACCTACGGTCCCATAACCCCTATTCTAACTATAATTATAAAAGTGAATACTAATAATATGCAAACTTTGAGCTTCCATATTGATTCTTGTTTTCTCCCTCCTTAATTCAACTCCATTTTTCAATTTTCCCTGAACACATAAAGCATAAAATTATTAGGACATGTAGGAAATAAATTAGGATAATTAAAGATAGGGTTGAGAATAGCATTTAATGATGTGGTGTTTGTATCATCCCCCCTTCTTGGAAGGTTTTCATTCCTGAAACCTACACAAAATCAACAAAAGGAGACAGATCAAATACGTTATAGGTGGGATGTATGGCACCATACTTTCTGGGCAAGGTAATTTTATAGGTATTATTGCTCACACATTCGCAGACCATGAAGGGGTTGTCACCTCAAGGGTCGAGCTTATCATTTTTATGGTTGGGAAACCGATCTTGCATAAATGGACTTAAATGAGGTTTACTAGTTGAAAAACTACCTTCTTCTTAAGGCGATTAGCGCGAAAAACCATCTCCATATTCCGCTTCTCAATGTGCTTGGTGACAAATTTGTGAAGCTCTTTGATGGATTTAGCATGTGATTCAACATTGTTTGAGACAACTTGGAAGGGTGGTAATGGGAATAAGTCTAATGGTGTGAGCGAATTGAATCCATAAACAACCTCAAATGGATATTTTTTAGTGGAGAGTCCAATTTTAAGCAAATTTAATATGTGGCAAAATGGACTCCCATTTTTTGGAGTTGTTATCAAGAATAACACAAAGCATGTTTGTTAAGGTACGATTAATGACCTTGGTTTGCCCATCGGTTTTTGGGTGACAAGAGGTTGATAAAAGTAGTTTTGTACACAATTTTCTTCAAAGGTTATGCCAAAAGTGAGGGAAAATCTTAACATCCCGATCGGATACAATGTTCCTAGGGATGCCATGAAGCTCAATTATGTTGGAGAAGAAATAGTCAGCAATCGTGGTAGCATTATTATTCTTATGGCAAGGGATGAAATGGGCCATTTTTTTAAAAGCGATCTACGACTACCATGATAAAGTCTTTATTCTTTCTAGAGTGAGGAAGCCCAATAAAAAAATCCATAGACACATCCTTCCAAGGTTGGCTAGGAAGAGGGAGAGGGGTGTACATACCATGGGGATGGGTAGTCGATTTAGCATGCTTGCACATGACATAATTAGCATAAAAATGCATTACATCCCTTTTCATATGTGGCTAATAAAAATTCTCATTTGGTATGTCATGGGTCTTAGCATAGCTAAAGTGATCCATTAGCCCACCACCATGGGATTCAAATAGAAGTAACTTTCTAAACGAGCTACGTGGAATGCACAACCTATTTCCTTGAAATAAATAGCCATCATAGATGTATAATTTGGCAAGAGCTTTGGCCTGACACTTAGCAAAGATCTCATGGAAGTCCTCATCATTTGGGTATAATAATTTAAGATGTAATAATCCCAAAATATATAGAGTCAAAAATGGATACGAGTGTTTGTCGTCAGCTAAGGGCATCAACTACCCTATTATCTCCCTCATTTTTATATTTAAAAATATAAGGGAAGGTCTCAATAAATTCACTCCACTTAACTTGTCTACGGTTAAGTTTCCCTTATGTTTTTAAATATCCTAAGGCATGGACTATGGATAATGAAATCCTCAGGCCAAAAGTAATGTTTCCACACTTTGAAGGATCTAAAAAGGGCCAAAAGTCCTTTCTCATATGTAGAATAGTTCAAAAAAGCATATTTCAATTTCTCACTAAAATATGTGATAGGCCGATTATCTTAGGATAGGAAAACTCCTATTCCTAATCTAAAGGCATCACAATCAATC
This sequence comes from Tamarix austromongolica, assembly GCA_039764185.1. NCBI lineage: Eukaryota > Viridiplantae > Streptophyta > Magnoliopsida > Caryophyllales > Tamaricaceae > Tamarix > Tamarix austromongolica. The sequence continues at coordinate 20,863 of JBDNDU010000480.1, read as the reverse complement.
TCAGAAACCTTATCAAAGTTGTGTAGTGCTAGGAATGGGGCCTTGATAACTTTTTCTTTCAAAAGTTTAGAGGCCTTTTCTTTGGCTAAACCCCACTTAATGCAATGGATTGTTTAACCAAATCATTCAAGGGGGCTACTATGGTGCTAAAGTGAGAAACACTTAATGCAATGGATTGTTTAACCAAATCATTCAAGGGGGCTGCTATGGTGCTAAAGTGAGAAACAAATATCCTATATAACCCACACAACCCATGGAAACTCTTAACTTGATATGCATTCTTGGGAGTAGGCCATTCCTTGATAGTTTTAACCTTTCCTTCATCTAATTTTATCCCATTTCTACTAACCACAAAACCCAAAAAGACCACACTCTTAAGGTAAAATCAACTCTTAAACATGCTGGCAAATAGGTGTTCTTGCCTACGGATGTCTAGCACAAGTTTAATACGCATAACATGGTCATCTTGGCATTTGCTATAAATAAGAATGTCGTCGAAGTAAAAAAAAATACTGATAAATTCATGTAATACATGATTCATCAAGCGCATGAAAGTGTTAATGGCATTAGAGAGCCCTAAAGGCATAGCGAGCCATTCATCTTCTGGTTTCTTCTGAATTTGGTGGTACCCACTTTTTAGATCAATTTTGGAGAAAATTACACTCCTATGTAGTTGATACAACATTCCATCTAAGTGAGGAATAGGATAGAAATATTTAATGGTAATCGTATTTATTATATGAGTGTGCTCTATTCCATCATTCTTTGGAACCAAGAGAACGGGAACAACACATGGACTTATACTCTCCCTTATGTGACCCTTTTCAAGTAATTCAGTGACTTGCCTTTTTAAATCATTGACTTCATGGGGGTTATCTCAGTAGGCGAGACTGTTTTGAATGTTATCCCCTAGGATGAAGTCGATTTGGTGTTGTATTCCTATGAGAGGGGCAAGACCACTGGGAATTTTCTCAAGAAAGAGGTTGGAAAACCGTCATGTTGACAGGAAGGTTATGGGAAGGGGAATATAAAATTATATATTGCAACAATTAATTGGTGTACTGAAGTGACCCTGTCGTCAGTGTATGACCAATTTTTAAAAATTTTATCAGCCTACAACGATGACAAATGGGTCTGCTGTAGTGACCCCACCGCCATTGTATGCCCAAATTTTGAAAATTTTATTAGCCTATAGTGATGACCAATGGGTCTACTGCAATGACCCCGTCGTCGATGTATGCCCAATTTTTGAAAAACCTTATCATTCTATTACGATGACTTATGGGTCTATAGCAACAACACAATTGGTAATGAATGCCCAATTAAAAAAATGCTCAGCCTACTTCTGCAACTAATGAGTCTACTACAATGACTCTAGCTATCACTAAAGGGAAAATTTAGTTTTTTCCTAAATTTTTATTATAACCCTATAAAATTTATATATTTTTTATTATCAAATTAATATTAATATGTAATTTATAATATTAAATGAAAAATTCATAATACAACTATTGTTTGTAATTTAAAATTGTTAATACAATTTTGTTATCTAGAATACACAACTAGATCCTACTCATTCTCCTCATCCTCATCCTCCTCTTCTTCCTCCCTTACCTCATCCTCTAACGCCATATGTCTATGTTTAATGTCTTGTATTACAATAGTTTATAACTTAATAGTTTCTTTGTTATGCCTTATCTCTTTGCTATGTTTTTTAATAATCTTAGTTAGCTTACCAAGTTTTTCCTCAAAAGTAAAAGAGTTGGTGTTGTTGCTAGTAGAAGGTGGTGATGTTGGTGCTGGTGGAGTTGTAGACAATGATGATGAAGTTACCTTCAGTAATATGCTAATAGATCTCTCATGGGCACAATGTTTTCCAAGAACATCATGTAGAATGGCCACTTCATCAATGTGTATTGTCTCATTAGACCCACATTCACTCCCAAGTGATTGGACTCAAACCTCCTCCATCATCCTTTTTAACGTCTCCACCATTTTATACTAAATGAAAAGTTAAAATTAAGAATAAATATCTTATAAAAAAATATTATTAAATTAATTCCTTTAGAGAACTATAAACTTACATATTTCCTCTTAGCATCCTCGCTCACTCATTACTCATCCTTGTAGTGCATCTGTCTAAAAGTCTTGGCCTCACCCAAAAGTTTCTTAGTGATAATAAAAAAAATATAAAAAAATAGAACATTACAAATAACAAATGAAATTATAAAGTGGGTATACAATACCTTCCTGTAGCAAAATTAAGATATTGATGATGAATCATGGAGGGTAGGATATTGTTGCTTGCTTCTATATTTTGCGTTTCTTTCTTACTTTTCCTACAAATCAAGAAATATTAACACTTAGTTAATATTAATACATATTAAGTTTATCTATATATAATATTATACAAATACATTTTGTTTAGGAGTATCCCAAAACTACTAAAGCTTATTTCAATTCTCATCATCCAAGTCATTTGGTTTCTTTCCGTAGTTTTTTTTAGTCCAATTCTTGAGCTAATTTGTTCTACTCCAATAGGTGTCACAAAACGATCTACAAATAGACTCACATACTTGCGGTTAGTGTAGTGTATCCTTCCACTTATCCAATTCAAAATATTTCTGCAAACAAAATAAAATTATTGATTAGTCAACTAAAAAATAAAAATATTATAAATTAAAAGATGCTTTTGATTAACTATTATCTCAATCCGAAGGACAATCTTATCTTTGACCTCATTTGGTATATGATCGCAATAGTCATAGTACATAGCGATCATGTTCCTTATTTCATTCCCAACATGTCTCAAAAATAATGTACCATTATGACCATTGAGTCTCCAAGTCTTATCAAATTGAGACAACAACTAGAGGTAGAATTTCATGTAACAATTTTTCCTAAACTCTTCACACATATTGATAGATTTTCACTTGGATCATTTTGGATGTGCTAGAGCTTCAATATGCATGAAATTAGTTAACCAAATGAGTAAAAAAAGAATATAATAGAAGATTAAAAAATTATTACCTAACTCGCACTTAGTTGGATTACTAGAGGGACGTTGAGGGGGTCATTACCTCCATCTCCACCATAGTACCTTATTATGACATCGGCCATATCTATCAATCTTTAACAACAAATAAAAAAAATTATAAAAGAAATTTGATAATAGTCATAGAAGGCTAAATTCTAATATAGTCAAGATAATATTCATAAAATAAATCCTAATATTCACAACATAAAAATTTTAAACATGATAAATTATTCATCACTACGTGTATCTTCACTATCTGAGTTTGAAGAATCCTCGTCCATATCAACAATATTATCTATCGCACTACATACGGAATCATAGTTAGGACCAGCATTGGTTTGGACTTCATCACTTCTGGCATTAGGACGCTGAAAAGCTAAGTTATTAAGGTCATCTACTTCAACTACCAAATCAATAGTAAATGAGTCAACCCTATCTACAACATCAATATGCTCATCGTCGTTTAGATCCCATATATGATGATGGTTGACTTCTCAAACAACTTTCTGATGAGAACCATTCAATAGATCATCAACATACCAAACTTATTTTCCTTGAGATCTTAATATATAATGATCTTAATATATAATGATCCTTGTACCACTCATATCTCGTACAAACACTTGTAATATTGTTCTTTCGTATTATTCTTTTTTTTTCCTTGCATTACTTGTAAAAATTAACAATAATACACAAGAATTTGACAAAAGATTAACAAAAACAATGAATTATACCTATTATTTACCAAATTGGCGAGAGAGAGGTAGGGAAAACAAGTTGCAGCAACAAAAAAATAAGAGAGACAAACGGCAAAGATGACAACAGGTAAGTTTTTTTCATTTATATAACACACCTCTACTGCAATGATACCCCCTATACTGTGAAGACGAGGTCGCTGCAACAAACCTCCATTTAAACAAATGACAGCATTTTGATTTATTATATTACAACGACACTATACCCTATAGCATCGACTAGTCACTATAATATACCTGAACAAAAATTTTCAGGAGGGAGGAAAATTTTTGTCTCACCCTACAACGACACCTCCCCCCTACAACGACGACCCATCGTTGTTACAGAGTTTTTTTCTTAGCTACTAGGAAAGGGGGGACAAAAATATTTAAAGATACTACAATGACCCCATCATTGTAGCTTCTTTTTTTCAAAAATTAATTTAAAATATTATGATGGAAAAATAAAATATAATTGCTAGTCGCTACAATAGTCATACAACGATGACCTCCATCGTCGTTGTAGCCTCATTGTTTTGCTAGTCAAATTGTTCATTTACCAATGACATATCGTTGCAGTAGACATGTCTACTGTGACAACTTTGGTAGTCATAAAAGATGTCGTCCTAATAGAATAATATTATTACAGTGATATCATGTTTTTCACCTAGATGCATGTTGCGTGATACACTTAGGTGTATCATATAATTTGTCACATAAATGTGTGTTCTTAGATGATATATATGATTCTACTTATATGCATAAAGATTAAAGGATGTGTATTTATATTGTAAGATGTGTATTATGGTACTGATATATGTGTATTATTATTATGTTGAATGTGTATTTTAGTATCAGTGAGTACTTAATGCAATGATATATATTGTAGTAATGGAGAATGTGTATTGTAATCATAGAGAACGAATATTGTAGCAATGGGGAATGTGTATCTTAATTCTAAAACATGTGTATTAAAGCTATGTATGATGTTTCTTCTTCTCTTGGAAAATGTATATTTATATTCTAAAACTTATATATTCTTATCCTATAATGTGTTATTTATATCTTAAAAATGTATTTATATTATAGAGGATGTAAGTGTATTTTGTAGGGAAAAAATGTGTAACTCTAAAAGATGTGTTAATTTTTTTTCCCACACATACATATAAATTTCTTTTATGAACAAAGTATATATCAATATATATAACCATTGATAAATAATATTAAAAAAAATTTATCTTAAAAGATATATAATATAATATTAAAGAATGTGTATTTTTAGGTATTTAATGTGTAGAATATATATTTTAATTTTGGATGATGTGTATTATAACTTTAGAAAATATTTATTTTATATATCAAGAACAAAAAAAAACGTAAATTGAAGAATTTGGAAGCATATAGTGTAGCTTTCTAAACCTTAGAAATTGAGCTCATCATTTGTTAATATTTTACCAAAACCAATTAATAAAATATAAGAATTATTGTTAGATTTCTAAAGACTTAGAAATAAAATCAAATGTATAATAAAATAATTATGAGAATGGATCAACTACAAAATAAATGACTATGAATACCTATACTAGATGTAAAACTAATAATGTATTTAACGACTAAAAAGCTAGTTGAAAAATTATACACTATAAGCTAATTGAAATAATTTTCTTATGGATCAAATGAATTCATAGTTATTATCTTAAAAGGGAATCTATATGGAAAGCTACATTACCATGTATTGCCTCTTAGACTATAAGCAAGTTATTTAAACACAGAAAAGTTCTACAACCTACTATTCTTTCTTTTTATCTTTCCACATCCTACAAGATAAATAAGATCTATGATAAAATTCAACCGAGAGCTGAGACCTATGATAAAATTTGACCAAGAGCTGCTCTTGTAGCTTGGTGGAAATCAGTTTGAAGAAATAATGTCAGTCCCAAGCATAAGTTTATTTTCTAAATTACTGCTCACTGTAGGCTTCCCACAAAAGATATCATCAGTGAATTTTGTCACATTACAGACCCTTCCTGTGCTTTCTGTAATACAATTAAGACATTTCCTCATCTCCTTTTTGACTGTTCAATTATAAAGTACTTGTTACATAATGTCTTTGCTTGCGTTAGTCTTTAGGGTCCTGTCCATAGTTGGCCTCGAGTTCTTGAATATTTGGCTCGTAATACAAGAATATTTAGAATTAAAATTTAAGTTGCTAGAACCTTAAGCGCAACATACATCTATAAATATTGGCATACACATAACACCAAACTTTTCTTCTATAAAGATTATCTTTGAAAGGATCTTCTCATAAAAATCATATACATTGTCTCATCTAAGTCTACGTCCTCTTTTGAAAGGATAAGTAGGGAATTTATTAAAAGTTGTTTGAATAAATTCTATAATATAAGTTGTAATACTTCCAATCATTAATAAAAAATTTCTTCTTTAAAAAAAAAGAAATAATTTTTAAAATATTAAATCAAAAAGTACCTACCAAATATAACTTTAAAAAATTAATAAAATTAAAACTTACCAAACACTATAAATGACAGCGAATGATTAAAAAAATTACCAAAAGACAAAGGGAGCTATCTTCTAGAAAAACTAATAACAGGTAGAAAAATATATTAAATGGATTATTAATAGAATAACAGTCATTCTTATTAATTAACAAAATTATAAATGCCCAACCTAACTAAAATTTAACTAGACTCGCACATTTAAAACAACCTTTAGCAAATAACTGAGAAATGGCCGAATTAATAAAATCTGACCCAGCCTTTGCAAACCGATGTTTGAATCCAAAATTGCCTGTTGCCAAGTCACATTAAAAAAAAATTAAAGGCGCATAAAAAAGCTAAAATAAATACAATCCAAGGCGGCATTTGGCTGGACCGCGCAACGGTTGCCAGAAAAATACTCCTAAATACCCCTGTTACTCTACACAGTACATTTGAAAAAACCATTTGCGGATTACAAGCGCAAAAGTTTTTCTTCTTGATTACTATCACATTATACACCCCCAAACATTCCCTTCACATTTGTTCCTTTCCCTCTGCGCCAAACATCACAATGCTACTACTAACTGTGGTCAGAATACAGGTTCCACTCAACTCTAACCACAACATTACTAAGGGAGTGACAACAGATCACAAGAAATACGAAAAGGTACCGAGCAACGAAACCAAACCACCCGCAACGTCCAATGACACAAGATAAACAGAAATATCTTGCCACTGCTTCTGTCCAAGATCTCGAAGTTTAGGCTAGCAAGAAAATTGACTACACAGACCGATCCAGTAAATCAAACCAAGCAAGATTCAATATTACAAAGGAAAAATCTGATTGCATAAAAGAATCTCTCCAAAAATACAATGTTCCAAAAACATAGCCAAATAATGAAACACGTTGCGACATAACTCAAACAAACCCAGTATACTAACTAACTGCTTAGACGGTACCACTTTCCCTCCACAATATACCAACCAAAACTGCTTAAAAGATACGGTATACTTTGCCCATGGTACTCTTCAGGTACAGGCACCGGACCTGCAGATATGAACATAAAGAAACTGTTTTAGGAAATTCATAACAGAATTATAAGTAGACCACAGAAAGCTCGAGAGAAAGATTTACATTCTGCCAATTCTTCTTCAACAATGAAACAAGAAAGTTGACACTAAGCTGAACATTCTGGAAAATCTGCTTCTCGTCCATGTCTAGATTACCCACAGCAACTCCCATGCAAAGAACCTTCTTCAGCTGGAACTTCACAGTGGCTTTGATCTCATTCACCTTGCTTTCAAGAGACTCCTGGTGAGAAACAAGTGTTGGGAATTTACCTACATTAGGCAAAATACATTCGCACAAAACACAAATAATCGTAAGTATGAGGCCTCAGTTCAAGGGTCAATGCAGAAATGATAATGGTGGGCACGAACAATCTCAATTGTAAATATCTTGAAAGCACGCTGAATAAAATATTAAGACGCAAACTGACTACCCGCGAAATTAATTTGGCATACTTCAGGGGTGACTTTAAACAAATGCAAAACATCATTGACAAAGGCTGAGTAGCACAGCAATAAAAACTAATGGACCAATCTATGGAACCCAATCGATTTTACATTAAAATGATCCACTGGGAAAAACAGCCAAAAGTCGTGTAGTTTTTGACAAGGCTAATCACTCAACAAACAAAATCATGAGACCTAATACCAGCTATATAAAAACATGCATACATGTGCACATATAAACTAATCCAACATTGCTAAAACACGCAAACACTTGCCTGCCTTGTTAAGACCAGGACCAAGCAGTCGAGGAATTTGCTTGATCACAGATTCGGATGCCAGGAAACCATGATATTTCTTTGCAAGCTTCTTAACCAACTTCTTGTTCTTGTTTAGCTTCTTCAAGCTCTCCACATCCATGGAGTCCAAACCCATCTTGGTAGCCTGTATAAAAGTGAGTATCGTATAAAAGACGGTACAGAAACTTGGCTGCAAACAGAATCAGAAGCTGAAACAGAATCATAAAATATCAAACTTGTAAGTACTACAGATGAAGCATAAAAAATCAGTGTCAGAAGTTAATGGTGACCTTGACTAAAATGACAGACACCATAAAAATCTGAGCATCTTGATCTGTATAGCTCCAGAAATTCACATCTATTTTATATTATGGTATCAGACAATGAAACACAAAATCTATAAATGAAAGAAAGATTGCAACTTTAGTTGCATCCCATCCAACGAACGTTGAAATAGAGCACAACCAACAACATTGTAGTATCCAAGATTCTATTCAATACATTCATATTATAAAACGGCGATAGTAACGGAAAAAAAAATACTCGGCCTGCAAAGGACGATAGCAGAGGTACAAAAGTTGACAAATTATTCCGATCAAAGCCACCCAAATTACCCAAACACGCCAAACTGATCCAAGCTCTAAACAGTTACCTCTTCAACGTGCTGAGCATCTCCAAGCATGCAGACCTTCATCTTAGGGCGAGGAATGTGAGGCAGTTTAACAGAACCACTGAAACGCTTGTCCTTTTGAGGATCGTAGTTCTTCAACCCGATTTGAAGCTCGACAGTCTCAGTGAACTTACGATTCTTCTCCAGGGCATCAGTCTTGATACTGGAGATAGCTTCTCTCAGTGCGTCACTCGAGAGCTTACTGCATTAAACAAGATTAGAGCATTAATATCAAAATCCAGGCGTAAAGGAAAATCTGGCAAACAAGACTTCGAAGTGAGATTGAACGAACCTCATGGCTACGGATTACAGTCCTAAGCAAACCGGATTCCTGCTACGAGAAACAAAAACCCAGAATGAAGTTACACGCAGCCGGAAACCGAGGATACAGATGATACGCAAAAGTACTAAAGAAACAACAATACCTACTAGGATTTCTGCCGGCAGGAAGATGGCGTAAAGGCTCGTCCATAATTTAACCTAAACCCTAGTAATCTGGGCCTTTTCATGATGTCCAATCCAAACCCTTTCTAATGTCCAACTAGCCATATTTGGGCCGGGGAATTTATCATGCTACTGTACCGTCCATTCAAAAAATATACATACACAAATATGAAATATCCATTCGTCCATTAAGAAGCTGCGTTTTTTCTTTTCTTTTTGATTTTTTTCCAAAAGAGAAACTGTTTTTTAGTCTCTTTCTTCTATGATAAAAGTCACCTCAATTTTTTTGAATTTATTTTAAAATATAAGTTACATCACCATTACTCCCTCTCTCTCTCTCTCTCTCTCTCTCTCTCCCTCTCTCTCCCTCCCTCTCTCTCTCTCTCTCTCTCTCTCTCTCTCTCTCTCTCTCTCTCTCTCTCTCTCTCACACACACACACACACACACACACACACACACACACACACACACACACACACACACACACACACACACACACACACACACACACACACACACACACACACACACACACACACACACACACACACACACACACACACACACACACACACACACACACACACACACACACACACACACACACACACACACAATGTATATGTTACATCACAAAAACTCATCAAAACTAAATTTTGCATACTATTCTATTATCTTTTTTTATTAAGAGTATAAACAAGTGGTCAAATTTTTAGCAACACGTATATGATACCCCTAATATAAAAAAAATATGAGTAATTATTTTATTCATGTAACGTTGGTGATTGTATTATCTTTACAGATAATTAAATTGGTAAAAAAATATTTTGGCAAGAAAAACAATTGTATTGGGAAAAAAAGTAATTATGTGTTTTGTGTTTTACTATTTTAAATTTTATCTAAAAACCGATACAACGTTGATAATTACATAAGTCTGGAAAATACTTATCTTGACAAATATGTAATTTTCTCAATTTTATTAGTACTTAATTTTTGTGTTAAAGAAAAATATATATATATATATATATATATTATGAAACAAATAGAATATATCATTATCATTACATTGCATTAAGCATTCTATTATATAATATGATTGAAAATAATGATGGGACATTCTTCTAGTTGAATTAGCATATTATATAATATGCTAATGTTTCTTGCCTCCTTAACTAGTCTATGAACTACTTAATTCATCTCCCTAAAACAATGAGAATTACAAACTAGTGCAAACAAAGGGTTAAACTAATGCAATTATATATCATTTCCCAAAATCTAATTGATTTTGAGATCTTAATTTTTGTCAATCGTGAATCACCTTCAAGGAATTTACTTATGTTTACAATGTTCGTGAAATAGCATTGCAAGGCCTATTTTTTAGGATAACGTTTTAATTGCATGTAATTATTTGATTTATTATTGCATTCCTTGGTTGTTTGATTGTTATTAGTTAGGTGCACCATTCACCAAAAACACATTTGAGAGCATATATGGTGGTTATACCTTCGGAAAGTTTCAATTCTATTGCCCTGTTTTCTTTGCTCATCATTTTAGGTAAAACGTCCCCTAAAGCCAATATTGCAAAACAAATTGCATCTACAATTAATTTGACCCACCTCTTGTAATACTCTAAATTGAGTGGAGTATTATAAGGATTGATCTGGCTACTTATATCAACATGATATACTATCATTTTGGCGATTCTATCCTAAAAACTCAATAGTTAAGCATGTTGGCCGTGGAGCAATTTTTAGAATGAGTGATCCTCTTGAAAAGTTTTGAAAATTTTCTAAAAATTTCTCGGAAAGTGTGTGAGTGAGGACAAAGTATGTTGAAAGGACTTGTATTGATTTGTGAGGACAACTGACCAATCCGAAATCACTCTACGGTAGTGAAATACTCCAAATCCTAATTTAGAAATTTGGCAAAATAGGAATTTATTAGGGGAATTAAGTAAATAAATTATTTTATTAAAAACTAAGTGGAATTAATAAAGGAAAAACAAGGAGAAAATAATAAAGGAATTATTTAAGGAAAATTCGGACTTTTTACTAACTAACATGGAAGTTGATGAAAACTTACCCAAAATAGCCTAATTAATCAAAAAATAGATTTAATTGTTTTTCTTAAAATAATTATTATTGAATTTAAATATATAACCTAGTTATATAAATAAATAAAGACCAAATACCCCCTGCCCAACCATTTTATCTTTTTATTTTTCCTTTTTCTTTTCCTCTTTTCTTTTCCTTTTTTCTTTTTTTTTTCTCCTCTCCTTATTTTCCCCTCTTCTCCTCGATTGAGCTAGCCGCAGCCCAAACTCCCCTGGCCCATCTCGCGTAGCCCAAGTGCGTTGTCCCCCTCCCTCACCCGTTCTGCCCGGCTGGACCGTCTTCCCTTCTTTTCTTTCTTTCCCTGGACCGCCCGGTCCACCCCGCCCTGTTCTTCCTCACGCAGACTGCAACTCCCGACCTGCAGTCCTGCACCTACCGACGGGCACCTACTTCGTCCGGTTGTCCTCCTTTACCACCCCCATCGCTTTCCTTTCCATTTTCGACCCAACCTACTCGTCCTCCCTCCTCCTCACGTGTGTTGCCACCCTTTCCTTTTCCCCACCCCGAGCCAAACGAGCCCTGCGATTTGTAGGCCAAGCGCTGCTTGCCACCACCGGTCGGCGACCTGCCTCACCTGCCCACAAGTGTCCTCTTCTCCCTTTTTCGTTTTCCCCCTCAATTGGCCTATAAATACACCCTCGGGGCTGCCATAGCCGAGCTCTTTTTTTCGCAAGCCCAAAAACCTTACCTCTTGCCGCCGCCCAAACAGACTCATAATCTGCCGCCGCCTGCAACCGCCGCAACAAACGCCACCCACCGAGATCATCCCTGCACTTCCCTCTACGAAATCAGACCATCATCACCCCTTGCCTCGCCCTACACGTGTCGCCTTGACCGTGCAAAATCGCCACTCAAGCAGTCCACTCCAGCCCATCGCCGCCCCTTACACCGCCTTCCGCCGACCGCCGCCAATCCCGCCTCTACCAACACCTCCCTCACTCTCCAAAACACCCAGGGAACCTTCCCCTACCTTCCCATACCTTCATCTCCCTCTGCCTCCCTCTCCTTCTACTTCCTCCATCTCCCACCACCTTCGGCTGCCGCACCAACCACCGTACGCCGCCACTCCCAGCTATACCACCACCCTCATTCCACCTCTCTTCACCTGCTACACCTTCCTCCACCTCAAACACCCCTCCACTTCCTCTCTCTTAGCCTACATATCCATTTCCCCCCTCTCTTCCTCCTCCACCGCCGCCGCCTGTTCCACCACTAACCTGAGGTGGTGCTCCAACTTCCCCAGCCCCTAAACTATTTTTCTATAAGTGTTAATAATTTTATTTAATATTAATGGTATTATCCTTAATATTACTATTATTATTATTCTTACTATTATTAGTTTGTATTATCATTGTTATTATTATTATTATTATTATTATTATTATTATTATTACCATTATTAATATTATTATGTATCACCCTTTATATTCCTAACCTAATTTCAGAAAATACTTATAACTAGGGTAAACTATTTAAAAGGCTACAACTTTAACATTAAAATGGTTATCATTATTACTACTAATACTACTATCATTATTATTATTATTCACAACTTTAGTATTAATATAGTTATCTCTATCATTATTATTGTTGTTGTTATTGTTGTTGTTGTTGTTACTATTACTATTATTATTATTGTTGTTAGTGTTATTTAAACCGAAGTTGGCATATTATCATTTTAAATTTTTAAAGAAGAAGAATACTCAGCCTTAATATTTTTACTATTTAATATTCGTATATCACTAATGTTATTCCTAATGCCTTGTCACTAACATTATTAGTTACTACTATTACTATTACTATCATTATTATTATTATTGTTATTGTTATTATTATTATTATTATTCTATTTCTATTATTGTGACAAAAACATTTGAACCCTTATATTATTATTATTCAAAATACAACTTTTATCATTATTATCTTTAGGAATATTTGTACTTTGTTGGTATTGTAATTATTAAATTATTATTTTAACCTTAACACTATTATTAGACTTAGCCTTAAAAAAGCTAGGGTTTCTATCACTATAAGCATTAGCATTACCATTATCATTATTGGTATTATCACTATTTTGCTATAATTAGTATTAGTACTATTATTAGAAGAATAAAGCTATTAGGTTAATAATATAAGTATAGCAATAAATATTAACGTAAACGTATTTTGACTAGTAATATCTAGTAAGCTAACTTGAATATAAGACTTTAGTTTTCACATATAATACTCCCTTTAATAATAATAATAATCATTCTAATCTTAAACTAAAATAAGGAGTAATGGTACTTTTGAGGGAAACTAATACTTAATATTTTTCCTTTTATAGGTGAATCTAACTAAAACCCTAAGGAGTTGTAGGAGCGTGCTCCAAGCTCGGCGTTGCTTTAGGTAAGGATGTAGCTAAGGCCCATGTGTGTTATGTGACTTGTATGCCTTGAATGCTTTATATTTCATGTTATATTATATATCGTATGATTTTCCTTAATCTGTCTTATATGTAGAGTAGCTTGGAGTTGAGGTATGTTTTGTATGTGTTCTTATGGCATGAGTACGAAATGTATATATGGTGATTGTGGTGTGATATGATATGGCCCTCTAAGACATGAATGTTAGGACAAATGATATTATGATATGGGACATGAAAGGACAAAAAGAAACAAATGGGAAGTGAGATGCTAAGGGGGATATGAGGTTGACCAAAATGAACGAGAGATGAGAACCATGCATGGAAATTCTAGGGTTTGCATGGGGGACTTCGAGAGTTTGCATGGGATGGATAAAACTTTCATGGGGGTGATCTTCATGTGAGAAAGGTTGATTTAGGGTGTAAATAAGCTAAGGGGAGAGTTGTGGAGTGATTGGAGACTTAGGATGAAAAATATTATGTAGGTCGGTGTAAGGGTGTATAAGGGACCCGATTAGGATTTTTGGAGGAAGTAATAATTTGGAAATTGTGGAAGTAAAAATGATTAAGGGAGAGCGGAGTATGGGTTAAGAATGGGGATTTATTATGTAAGGGGTGAGTATAGGTGCCATAGGAGAGAAGGAATATTGAGTAAGAAATAGAGAGGTTACTTGTGGGAGAAGAAAGGTACTAGGGTTTGAAATGGCCAACTAGGGTTTTTTCGGTCACATGTGGAATCAAGTGGTATAGCGATATGATTTGGGATTGGATCTAATGAGTTAAGGTATGGGGCGATAAACGAGGTGATGGTAGAGTAAGTGAGAGAGGGGGGTTGGGCCACATCGGTCCAATTAGGGTTTTCAAGGGAAAACCCTAAGGGGTGATAGTAGGTGGAGTTGATGTCATTAGGTGTTGGGCCTAACCCACACCCGTAGGAGTTGGGTTTCTCATTAAAGGGTAAGCATAAAGGGAAATGGATGTGGGGTGTGATAAGGGGCGCAGGAGTCTCAAGATATGGGACGGGCCGCCCTTGGGAGGATAGAAGTAGAAGGTAGTTGATATGCATATCAAGGGTGAAAAGCTTTATCTAATAATACATGAATAAGATACTAATCACTTAAAGAGTAAGATTTTTGACCCGGGCCTAGACCAATCCACCGGCATAATAGTGGCCAGGTGTCGGGGTGCTCTGGAGACCGATCCATCGGCATATAATAGTGGTTAGGTGTGTTATGCCCTATAAGTGACCAATCCACCGGCTATAATAGTGGGGGATCTCAAGCTCAACAAACCAAACATTATGTTGTCAATGAATCATGGGAAAGCTACTATATACTTACAGTGAAACACCATGAGAGTCGGGGCCAGACCGATCCACCGGCATAATAGTGGCCAGGAGCCATCTGCCCTGGAGACCGATCCACCGGCATATAATAGTGGTTAGGTGTGTTCTCCCCTATAAGTGAGTGATCCACCGTCTATAATAGTGGGGTTCCTGTACAACCATGGATTAATAAAGATTATGGTGTGAAATGACTACGTATAATAGAGATTCAAAAGAAAAAGTCTAATTGGACCATAGCCGGCCTTCATTATCTAGATTACTACATGCAGCTTATGTGAATGTGCCATGTATGCTATGTTGTATGTCTGTATGTTTGGCCTTAGCGCGTCTGTTACCTTACTCACTACGTAGCATATCGATCACCTGTTTCATGGGTGCTGCTCATTCCCACGAGTAGAAGACCCATCTGAGCTTGTGCAGGTAGGGGATGATGTCTTCGATGCCTAAACCTGACTTGGGGATCGAGAGCGACTCGACCAGACCCTGTTTCTTTCACTGGACCTTGTATTATCATATTTTAGTTATGTTTGTACTATGCTTTATTTTTTAAAACTCTAGTCACGTACTCCTTGGTTTGTAATCCTAAATCGCACTCTGATTTCTGTATGACTTGTGTTTTATTAATGATTCGTGTTTAATGTTAACTTTATTTAGCCTTAACACTTAGTACTGGAATGGTAGGAGTGAACCGATCTGGTACTAAGTGTGGAGGTAATGCCCTCGAGTTTACGGTTTTATCTTTTCGCTTCCGCTAAACCCTTTTAATTAAACAAAATTTTTCAGTAGTAAATTTGGGGGTGTTACAGGTAGCCCCCGTGTGGTCGTATCTAATCGGGGTATTATAAATGGTATTAGAGAGAAAATACAACCGCAATCTAAACTTGAATGAGCCAATTAGTTGCCTAATGGGACGATTATTGAGATAAAAATTGTATTGAGACAGTTACTAGTTGAAGTGCAACGAGGACGTTACGTTCTTTGAGTGAGGGTGAATGTAATACCCCAAATCGAGTGGAGTATTATAAGGATTGATATGGCTACTTATATCAACATGGTACACCATTATTTTAGTGATTCCATCCTAAGAACTCTACAATTAAGCGTGTTAGCCGTGAAGCAATTTTTATAATGGGCGATCCTCTTGAAAAGTTTTAGATTTTTTTTTAACTTCTCAAGAAGCATGTGAGTGATGACAAAGTACGTTGAAAGAACTTGTATTGATACGTGAGACCAGCCGATCAATCCGAAAACGCTTTAAGGTAGCCCGCACGTGGTTGTATCGAAAATGGGTGTTATACCTCTTAGCTTCTTTCTCTCACTTAAGCAACAACCATTCTAGCTATCCTTCTCCATTCAATCTCACTTGTTAAATAAGATCAGGTTCTGCTCATCTAAATTTCCTAATCTAATTTGATTTGCTTAGTGTTGATTTAAATTGATTCACACTTATCTGATTTGATTAATGTTGATCTTATGTGAACCAATTAGTATTTATGAGAATAACATGTATTATATAATAATATGATATTAATAAATATAATTACAATAATTATATTAATGATTATGTTAAATACATTAATAATGATTATTATTAAACTAATTATATTCATAATTTTAATAATATAAAGAATATTAATTATTATAATGATAACGATATTATTATTATATAAATAAATAAATTATATTAATAGTTATAAAAATATAATATTAATATTAATAAATAATAACAATGTTATTAATTATATTAATAATAATTAGTAAAATAATTTAATTAAGAATTATAATGATTATAATAATTAGAATAAATAAAATAATATAATTAATATTTATAATAATTATTATATTAATAATTATTATAATAATCAATAACAATTTTTATTTTAATAATAACATTATAAAAATAATTATATTAAATTTATACTTATTATAATAATTAATTATAATAAGTGTATAACTAATTATATTGTGTTAATTATATTAATAATTAAATTTATAATAATTATATTATTAGTTACTATAATAATTTAATCAATAATTTTAATAGCACTGATAAGATTTGTAATATTACTAATAATAATAATAATAATAATAGTAATTATTATAAGTATAATTGTTATTATCAATTATAATAGTAATAATCATAATTATAAAAAATTAATGACAATTATAATAAAATTATTATTATAAATATTGTTTTATATAATAATTATTATTATAAACAACAACAACAACAATAATAATAGCAACAACATCAACAATTGCAATGATCTAATCTCATTAGTGATGACTTGATTTGATTATAACATGAGAGAAGTAAAGTCTAAATTTCTATTGGTGCATAGTTCACCGTTTGAAAGTCCTACAATGCACATTGAGCCATTGTTAAGATCTCTAAAAACTCTTAGATTTTTTTTATTCAATATATTCGAATTTTTTAGAGAGTCAAAATAGTCATTGTTGCTAAATCTCATCGTTTGCTATCCAAACTTTTCATCAATAATATTGCCGACTACACACCATATGCATTCTCAATGCAAAAATAGTAAAACAATGATATGAATGCATATACTAGTGTTTCAAGCTTTTCACCACATATGTGACAAAAAATGTCACACCCGACTCCCTTCTCTTATAGTTCATGCTTTGTTAGCATCTAATTAATTATGGATACCTTTTAAGCACCAACTCATTTTTGTATGTGTAAGCAATAACTTTTGATGCCACTTTTTACCTTCATTACAACACCCTCATTTTTATTAATAAAAGATTTTTGTATTAAAATGCAATTTGTGAAAGCAAAATAAAAAATAAGAATAAAACCTACGTATCTAGTATTGATAGAGGTGTGTACATCACCTAATCGATGCCATTTATAAAGCTAAAAATATTTGAACACATTAAAACTTAAGTGAGAACCATAATATACATAAATCGAGTTCCAAGAGTAATCCACCCTAATAAACTATCAAAATCAAGGAAATAGCTTCATATACGCGAGAAAATGGCTTAAGAGTCCAAAAGATATATGGAATACAACCTCAAACAAAGAACACTAGATAACGATTTCACTCATCCCACCTTGTTCAATGATAAAATTTATAGAGATCACAAAAGCGGGGACCATTGTTCTTAGAAATCTTTACACGCTTGAAAGCCTTGTACCAATCCAATTCCTTCATATAATCAACTCAAATAATGTAGCGTCAATATGACTTCCTCATACTAAGTATTTTACAATTCTTTTAAAGAGGTAGCATACTCATATAGCATAAAGTCACACAAACCATATGGTAACAACAAGGATAAAATTCTTAAAAACACATTAACCATCTAAACAATGTAGTGTCAACTTCTTAACAAAAGATTCAACTCAAAGTAAACTCCACTTTTCTTAGATTATTAAACCATATTAGGTGAGAACCTAATAATTTTAACTCAACTGGAGAAGAGATCATATCTCATCATCCATGCCTTACCACCATGGGGATGTTAACTCATATGAGGAAAAGTAACTTAAAAAAACTTTATGTAACTTAGAGAAACTCAAGATAGTTCCTAGTAAGTCATAGTAGCTCATAATACTTTATAGTGATTCTTTCACTCCAAGATAGCTTATCAAGGAGTTTATACAAACCAACTAGCACTCTGATTCCTTAAGTACGTATACCCCTATAGGGTTTGTGAGTGAACCTATGGTGGGCCGAAATGGACATTTTAACCTAAAGATGTAGCTTTTGTGATTGGGAGCCATCACAAAGTACATCACCTTTTACTTCCAAGTTCTTTCGATAAGAAAGTCATAAGCATTTCTTGACCACTTAGGGTCACAAACAACTCTGACATATATTAACTATATCTCAAACTCTTAAATTTAATTATGCAAGGTTAGATTTAGTCAGCTATAGCTAATTAGGCTCTTAACTGCACTTAAACACATTAAGCCATATCATGACTAGGATATCCTTAACTGCACTTAAAACATACATAATGTATAGAACATTAACAACCTCATCCTTAAATTATTCTTACTTAGATTCAACCTACACTCATTTATTAGATATCTAAATGAGTTAATTCACCAAATTATACCACTAGTGTTTTAAGACATATCACTTGGGATTCTATTAAAAAAAACAACAATTGCATTTAAGTCCAAAATTAAAAAATAAGGTTATATATCATTTTTTTTAAAAAAAAAATCACTATTTATGGTCGATGGTTAATGGTCAAGTTCAACACTCAAAGGTTAAGGTCATGGTCCAAGTCAGAGTCAAGGGTTGACTATTATTAATCACATTTCCAACATTTCCCCAATTTTAAGGCTAATTTGATTAGTTTTTATCTAATCATGATTAATCTTATTTTAACCCTTCTTGTGTCACTAAAGGGTAGTTAGATCATGATTAGTGATGAACAACATGAATGTATCAAGAACACATATGAATGACTATGAGTATCTTCAATGAATAATAAAGAAAGTGTTGAATATGTTTATGGACACATATTAACATATATTTAACCTAACCTAATTGAATTTTCATCAATTATGACATAAGGTATATAAATTCAAATGACAACTTTTCATATATGAAATTCATCCTAAAAATGCCAATGAAAAACTAAAAATGACTGCAACACACAAAAATCAACTCCATCACAAAAATCAAACTTCAATTGGAGGCTTAGGCTTCTCAAACTAGAAAATAGATTCACGCACATGAGGAGAAACAATTGCAACTTATTCAATACTAAACATTTTTAAGATTTGAAAGTTACATTGGAAAGTATAAATACTAAGATTTAATTTGTTATTGCATTGGCTTCCTAAATCTTATCCAATTAATATGAACTTAGCTTGAGATTTAACCCAAATTTGCAAGTATGAAAACACTAAATTTTAGGCTTCTCTTACTTTAAACAATGTTCAAGACTCTAATATAAATATTATTAGCATGCTATTCAACATCATAATTTCATCATATGTTACTCAAAAATATACAAATACTCATATTAATCCATAAGATCTGTAAAATCATAAACTCTACCAAGATCATGCCACATAAAACCATACTTCCACATTAATTCTACTATTTAAGAGTTGTTGGATTTACTAATTTTAACTAAGGAATTCCTCTAATCAACCTAATTTAATAATATAAAACCCAATGAAACACATAATATAGTAATACATAAGGCATAGCAAAAGAGAAAGGAATTGAGGAGGAGAGTATTAGATTTAACCAAACTTTTTATGCTTTGATGTTCTTGCTTTTGTTTATTGTATGAAGCTTTAATTGATGGCTTATATAGAGGATGAAGGAGGCACAAAATGGAGAGGTAGAAAGGAGAAAATATGACATAGAAAACTTAGAAAAATGATAAGGATGAAGTGCACAAGAGACATAACAATTAAGGTAAGACTAATCCTCCATGAACTTGTCATGAATTGTTTCAATATGGGACATGGCTAACGTGGTATGATTTGTAATACCCCAAAAATCTGCTTAGTCTAATCTCATGTCATTAATGCCATTATTTGATTCTAATATTAATTAATCTTATTTTAGCCTTAATCTTATTTCTTAATCCTGAAACTTTAACCGAAATTGAGACCTTAACTCGGATACATCATAATTCATAAACCAAAATCAAAACCCGCTAAAATTTTCACTAATCCTAATTACTTATGATTGATATAAAAATACCCCTAAACTAATCCCTGAACCCTTCTCTTTTTTCCTTTTATTTCCTCTTTTCTTTTCTTTCTTTCTTCTCCTCCTTCCGTCAACCTTAAGCCGCAACAAT
>JBDNDU010000479.1:0-20924 GCA_039764185.1 Tamarix austromongolica | reverse complement strand
GGATCTTAATCTCCCCTTGAGGCAATACATGGAGCTATTGTGCTAATTAAAATGGAAACTGATGATCATGTGAAGTGTTAGACCATGTGAGTCAGGGCTAGACCGGTCCACCGGCGAATAACATCGGCCAAGTGAAATATGCCCTGATGTATATTCCGATCCACCGACTATAATAGTGGGGTTCCCGCACTCACGTGGATATAATTCGAGAGATGATAATTGAATAATAATACTCATTAATGGATTGAGACCAAAAGAGTACTATCATTAGTATGATATATTGTTATAATATAAGTTCAACCTTTACGCTTGTCTCTCTTGATGGAATTGCTAAGTACGTGGATGTTATGTTATACTTCTCTTGTTTTATGTGTGGTGTTGAATGATGTATTAGTCTGTATGTTATCATTTTCTACTATGTATGTTTTATGTGTTGCATGCGGGCCTGCCTTTCATTTTGGTTTAAAGGATTATTCAGTACCATAGTATTGAAGGGTTCTATTCATGGGCCCCTACATATTCAATGAGCAATGTCCCTTACAGGTCTATTATAGATGCTATTCAATAGGGCTTGGCTATGAGTGTAAGGATTATCCGAAAAATTCTTAGAGTATCTTGTCCATCTTTTTAATTCTTTGGTAAATGATTTTACTCTTGTAACCACTAAATGTGGGCTTATATCTTTTGTAACGAATTCAGTGCGCTACTATGTTTTAAATTGAGTTTGTATAAATTATGCTCTATTTCCTTTGAACCTTAGCACTTGGTGCCGGAACTGTATGAGGAAACTGATATGGTACTAAGTGTGGCGCTAATATCCCCAAAATTCACAGTTTTTGCCTTTTGCCTCCACTATCATTTTAAACAAAACAATAATTTTCAGTAGTGAATTTTGGGGGTATTATAATTTGGAGCCTATCTCCGAGTTAACACTACAAAATACAAAAGAAGGGATACCATAGATCAATAGTCCAGAAAGGGTATCCAATTAAGTACATCGACTATATAACAATTACTCTTTACCCAACCCCTAACATAGATGAAGTCACTCATCTCCACATAGGGCATCATAGACAACATAATCATCTAGCTGATCTTCTGAGATCTGCACATAAGAATCAGGGTCTCCTACTCATGGAAATGAGCAACACCCATAAAATGGGTGGTCAGTACGATGTGTATTGAGCAAGGGATCAATACTATCAAAATAAGGATACAAATAGCATATGTTTTCACATTAGATAATAAGTGAATAACTAAATAAATGAAACATCTCATAAGACAGAAAATGATCCAGATTCCTTTATTAATTATAATCCATTTTCATTCTTTTATATACGTTGAGTGTAAGAACCCCACTATTCTTAAACTGGTAGAACGGTCTGAAACACTATCTCAGGGAAAACACACCTGGGCCACTATTATTATTTGATGGAATGGATCTGAAAACATCACCTTCTTGGGGCAACACGCTCCCGAGCTACTATTCTCCCCGGTGAAACAAAAATACATATACATATGTATAGAAAAATAGATTACCTTGGTCCTGACTCACGTATTTTTCCACTTTAAATCATTAGTATCTTTTCTATAGGTTATGCTGATACATTTTCATTTTACGATGAGTAGGAGCCCCACTATTCTTAATCCGGTGGAATGAACTGAAGCAACTTCTCAGGAAAAAACGCTCTTGAGCCACTATTCTTTTTGGTGGAACGAAGATTAAAACATCTTCTCGGGGTAAAACGCTCCCCAGCCACTATTCTCCTTGGTGGAACGGATAGTGGAATGGGAATGTATACATACATACATACATACATGTACACACACACACACACACACACACACATATATATATATATATATATATATATATAGAGAGAGAGAGAGAGAGATCACCTTGGCCCTACTCACATGCTCATTCACTTTAAGTGATTAGTATCTTATTCGAGATTGATTCTTAGGCATAGAACACGGGAAAACATATATACATATAGCATATGTCCAAGTCCTTAAGTCCTTTCAGACCCTAATTACACACCATTTAGTATTAATTCTCTCATATTGATTGTTTCACACAACTTATATTATATCATCTCCAAATCCCATCATTATTATCATACCCAAAATGCACGATCTAATTCCACACCATTTAGTATTAATTCTCCCATATTTATTATTCCACACAACATATATTATATCATCTCCAAATCCCATCATTATTATCATACCCAAAATGCACGATCTAATTCCCATACATATACGTTAATAATATCATCTCGATATATTACTCATAGAAATATCTAAGATCCAAATTCTACAGATTTGTCATAACAACTCCCATGAAATTTACATGATTACCGATTCTGATAGATAACCTCATAAGGTCAAACATTAACAACGCATTCAGAAATTTGAATAACCTCTAGATTTTATACATGGAATAATGATATTATCACTATAAGATATTTTGTCCCAAATTATCCATTAAATCATTTAAGGACCTCAAACAATGATAACACTTCCAAAAATTCCTCATGCTAGTATTATCATATTTTAATCCACCTAACACATAAAATACCAAAATCTCCTTATTACCCTATAATGACCAAATTACTCTTAAGCACACATAATAATCTTTATTTTATAAAATATTGTACCTTCCACGTATGAGAATTCTTAAGTCCATTTATCAAAACTCATTTAACCCATATTGCATACCATAAGATATATTTTCATAAATATAGCATTATCATAACAAAATAATAATGGTACCTCTTACCCATTCTTACTTTCTTTCAATAACATAGTATCCTTAAGCCCATATTTCATACCATATGATATACTCCACGAATATGACAGTATCATAGCAAAATCATAATATAATGGTACCTCTCACCCATTCTTACTTCCTTTCAATAACATAATATCCTTAAAGTCCATATTTCATGCCACAAGATATACTTCCACAAATATGACATTATCACAGCAAAATCATAACATAATGATATCTCTCACCCATTCTTACTTTCTTTCAATAACATAATATCCTTAATCCCATATTTCATACCATAAGATATACTTCCACAAATATGACATTATCAAAACAAAATCATAACATAATGGTACCTCTCACCCATTCTTACTTTATTTCAACATAATATTCATATCATCACAAAATATCATGATCAACACATGTTACATCATATATCAATAGTATCATGAAAAACACATATAACCATACAAACAAATAACACTAAAAACCCTAAACACTGGCTCTAAGCACATAAATTATATACTTCCTCCCCCAAAGCTACTAGACTACCACCATAGTCAAATGGGAGCTTGATATGTGTGGATGTGTATAGGAATGTGTGGTAGAGCTATGGTAAATTTTTGGTAGTGTTTGGACAAGGTTTAGGGGTGAAAATAGGGATGCACAATCAAAAATGGGAAGTTGCACGACTATGCTTTAGGCGGTGCACACCCAGGCTGAGAGAAAAGGTCACACATAGACAGGTGGTGCAAAGTTGCACGATTTTGCAATAGGAAATGTTTAGTGTTACACAGCCATGCTTGAGGTTGTGCATAGGCCGTACGCTCTGCAAAAACGTGATAGACAAGAGAAAGAAGAAGGAAAAAGAGGTGGCGGTTGGCGGCAGTGTGGGGAAAGGTTGGGATGACCTTGGTGGTTGGTCCATTAGCCAATGAGCGACGAGTGTTAGCCGAGGTGGTGCACGGTGGTGGAATGGGTGATGCCAGGCTAAAAATAGGGGAAAGAAGGAGGAAGAAGAAGAAGAAGAAAGGAGAAGGAAGAGGGAGCTTGAGTAGTGGATTTTTGACACAAAATTGATAAAGTAGAGGCCAAACAAAGAGGGAGAAGGAGAGTATGTAGTATATATATATGTATGTATGTATGTATATGTATATGTATGTGTATGTGTATATATGTCATGTGTGCGTGTGGAGTGAATCGGGAAAAGAAAATTGATAGAAGAGTGGGGGTGCGAAGATGATGATGGTGATGGTGCAACTACAAGGTGATGATGGTGATGATGGTTGTAGAGGATGGTGAGGAGTAGGGTAGTAGTTGTAGGGTGAGGGTGCTAATGGTTGTACATAGGTGTGTTGCGTGAGAAGTAAAATGGCAGGGGGAGTGTGCAGGTCAGGTAAGGATAACGGAGGAGGAGGAGAAGAAGAAGAAGAAGAAGAAAAAGAAAAAGAAAAAATGAATTAAGGTGATGGGTGATGAATATCTATAGGAGGTGATGGTGTAAGTGGGGAAGGCAAGGCAACTTGCAACAATTTTCAATTGTTGCGGCTTAAGGTTGACGGAAGGAGGAGAAGAAAGAAAGAAAAGAAAAGAGGAAATAAAAGGAAAAAAGAGAAGGGTTCAGGGATTAGTTTAGGGGTATTTTTATATCAATCATAAGTAATTAGGATTAGTGAAAATTTTAGCGGGTTTTGATTTTGGTTTATGAATTATGATGTATCCGAGTTAAGGTCTCAATTTCGGTTAAAGTTTCAGGATTAAGAAATAAGATTAAGGCTAAAATAAGATTAATTAATATTAGAATCAAATAATGGCATTAATGACATGAGATTAGACTAAGCAGATTTTTGGGGTATTACAAATCATACCACGTTAGCCATGTCCCATATTGAAACAATTCATGACAAGTTCATGGAGGATTAGTCTTACCTTAATTGTTATGTCTCTTGTGCACTTCATCCTTATCATTTTTCTAAGTTTTCTATGTCATATTTTCTCCTTTCTACCTCTCCATTTTGTGCCTCCTTCATCCTCTATATAAGCCATCAATTAAAGCTTCATACAATAAACAAAAGCAAGAACATCAAAGCATAAAAAGTTTGGTTAAATCTAATACTCTCCTCCTCAATTCCTTTCTCTTTTGCTATGCCTTATGTATTACTATATTATGTGTTTCATTGGGTTTTATATTATTAAATTAGGTTGATTAGAGGAATTCCTTAGTTAAAATTAGTAAATCCAACAACTCTTAAATAGTAGAATTAATGTGGAAGTATGGTTTTATGTGGCATGATCTTGGTAGAGTTTATGATTTTACAGATCTTATGGATTAATATGAGTATTTGTATATTTTTGAGTAACATATGATGAAATTATGATGTTGAATAGCATGCTAATAATATTTATATTAGAGTCTTGAACATTGTTTAAAGTAAGAGAAGCCTAAAATTTAGTGTTTTCATACTTGCAAATTTGGGTTAAATCTCAAGCTAAGTTCATATTAATTGGATAAGATTTAGGAAGCCAATGCAATAACAAATTAAATCTTAGTATTTATACTTTCCAATGTAACTTTCAAATCTTAAAAATGTTTAGTATTGAATAAGTTGCAATTGTTTCTCCTCATGTGCGTGAATCTATTTTCTAGTTTGAGAAGCCTAAGCCTCCAATTGAAGTTTGATTTTTGTGATGGAGTTGATTTTTGTGTGTTGCAGTCATTTTTAGTTTTTCATTGGCATTTTTAGGATGAATTTCATATATGAAAAGTTGTCATTTGAATTTATATACCTTATGTCATAATTGATGAAAATTCAATTAGGTTAGGTTAAATATATGTTAATATGTGTCCATAAACATATTCAACACTTTCTTTATTATTCATTGAAGATACTCATAGTCATTCATATGTGTTCTTGATACATTCATGTTGTTCATCACTAATCATGATCTAACTACCCTTTAGTGACACAAGAAGGGTTAAAATAAGATTAATCATGATTAGATAAAAACTAATCAAATTAGCCTTAAAATTGGGGAAATGTTGGAAATGTGATTAATAATAGTCAACCCTTGACTCTGACTTGGACCATGACCTTAACCTTTGAGTGTTGAACTTGACCATTAACCATCGACCATAAATAGTGATTTTTTTTTTAAAAAAAATGATATATAACCTTATTTTTTAATTTTGGACTTAAATGCAATTGTTGTTTTTTTTAATAGAATCCCAAGTGATATGTCTTAAAACACTAGTGGTATAATTTGGTGAATTAACTCATTTAGATATCTAATAAATGAGTGTAGGTTGAATCTAAGTAAGAATAATTTAAGGATGAGGTTGTTAATGTTCTATACATTATGTATGTTTTAAGTGCAGTTAAGGATATCCTAGTCATGATATGGCTTAATGTGTTTAAGTGCAGTTAAGAGCCTAATTAGCTATAGCTGACTAAATCTAACCTTGCATAATTAAATTTAAGAGTTTGAGATATAGTTAATATATGTCAGAGTTGTTTGTGACCCTAAGTGGTCAAGAAATGCTTATGACTTTCTTATCGAAAGAACTTGGAAGTAAAAGGTGATGTACTTTGTGATGGCTCCCAATCACAAAAGCTACATCTTTAGGTTAAAATGTCCATTTCGGCCCACCATAGGTTCACTCACAAACCCTATAGGGGTATACGTACTTAAGGAATCAGAGTGCTAGTTGGTTTGTATAAACTCCTTGATAAGCTATCTTGGAGTGAAAGAATCACTATAAAGTATTATGAGCTACTATGACTTACTAGGAACTATCTTGAGTTTCTCTAAGTTACATAAAGTTTTTTTAAGTTACTTTTCCTCATATGAGTTAACATCCCCATGGTGGTAAGGCATGGATGATGAGATATGATCTCTTCTCCAGTTGAGTTAAAATTATTAGGTTCTCACCTAATATGGTTTAATAATCTAAGAAAAGTGGAGTTTACTTTGAGTTGAATCTTTTGTTAAGAAGTTGACACTACATTGTTTAGATGGTTAATGTGTTTTTAAGAATTTTATCCTTGTTGTTACCATATGGTTTGTGTGACTTTATGCTATATGAGTATGCTACCTCTTTAAAAGAATTGTAAAATACTTAGTATGAGGAAGTCATATTGACGCTACATTATTTGAGTTGATTATATGAAGGAATTGGATTGGTACAAGGCTTTCAAGCGTGTAAAGATTTCTAAGAACAATGGTCCCCGCTTTTGTGATCTCTATAAATTTTATCATTGAACAAGGTGGGATGAGTGAAATCGTTATCTAGTGTTCTTTGTTTGAGGTTGTATTCCATATATCTTTTGGACTCTTAAGCCATTTTCTCGCGTATATGAAGCTATTTCCTTGATTTTGATAGTTTATTAGGGTGGATTACTCTTGGAACTCGATTTATGTATATTATGGTTCTCACTTAAGTTTTAATGTGTTCAAATATTTTTAGCTTTATAAATGGCATCGATTAGGTGATGTACACACCTCTATCAATACTAGATACGTAGGTTTTATTCTTATTTTTTATTTTGCTTTCACAAATTGCATTTTAATACAAAAATCTTTTATTAATAAAAATGAGGGTGTTGTAATGAAGGTAAAAAGTGGCATCAAAAGTTATTGCTTACACATACAAAAATGAGTTGGTGCTTAAAAGGTATCCATAATTAATTAGATGCTAACAAAGCATGAACTATAAGAGAAGGGAGTCGGGTGTGACATTTTTTGTCACATATGTGGTGAAAAGCTTGAAACACTAGTATATGCATTCATATCATTGTTTTACTATTTTTGCATTGAGAATGCATATGGTGTGTAGTCGGCAATATTATTGATGAAAAGTTTGGATAGCAAACGATGAGATTTAGCAACAATGACTATTTTGACTCTCTAAAAAATTCGAATATATTGAATAAAAAAAATCTAAGAGTTTTTAGAGATCTTAACAATGGCTCAATGTGCATTGTAGGACTTTCAAACGGTGAACTATGCACCAATAGAAATTTAGACTTTACTTCTCTCATGTTATAATCAAATCAAGTCATCACTAATGAGATTAGATCATTGCAATTGTTGATGTTGTTGCTATTATTATTGTTGTTGTTGTTGTTTATAATAATAATTATTATATAAAACAATATTTATAATAATAATTTTATTATAATTGTCATTAATTTTTTATAATTATGATTATTACTATTATAATTGATAATAACAATTATACTTATAATAATTACTATTATTATTATTATTATTATTAGTAAT
Organism: Tamarix austromongolica; assembly: GCA_039764185.1. NCBI lineage: Eukaryota > Viridiplantae > Streptophyta > Magnoliopsida > Caryophyllales > Tamaricaceae > Tamarix > Tamarix austromongolica. Next base: position 12,871 of record JBDNDU010000479.1, on the reverse strand, counting down.
ATTACAAATCTTATCAGTGCTATTAAAATTATTGATTAAATTATTATAGTAACTAATAATATAATTATTATAAATTTAATTATTAATATAATTAACACAATATAATTAGTTATACACTTATTATAATTAATTATTATAATAAGTATAAATTTAATATAATTATTTTTATAATGTTATTATTAAAATAAAAATTGTTATTGATTATTATAATAATTATTAATATAATAATTATTATAAATATTAATTATATTATTTTATTTATTCTAATTATTATAATCATTATAATTCTTAATTAAATTATTTTACTAATTATTATTAATATAATTAATAACATTGTTATTATTTATTAATATTAATATTATATTTTTATAACTATTAATATAATTTATTTATTTATATAATAATAATATCGTTATCATTATAATAATTAATATTCTTTATATTATTAAAATTATGAATATAATTAGTTTAATAATAATCATTATTAATGTATTTAACATAATCATTAATATAATTATTGTAATTATATTTATTAATATCATATTATTATATAATACATGTTATTCTCATAAATACTAATTGGTTCACATAAGATCAACATTAATCAAATCAGATAAGTGTGAATCAATTTAAATCAACACTAAGCAAATCAAATTAGATTAGGAAATTTAGATGAGCAGAACCTGATCTTATTTAACAAGTGAGATTGAATGGAGAAGGATAGCTAGAATGGTTGTTGCTTAAGTGAGAGAAAGAAGCTAAGAGGTATAACACCCATTTTCGATACAACCACGTGCGGGCTACCTTAAAGCGTTTTCGGATTGATCGGCTGGTCTCACGTATCAATACAAGTTCTTTCAACGTACTTTGTCATCACTCACATGCTTCTTGAGAAGTTAAAAAAAAATCTAAAACTTTTCAAGAGGATCGCCCATTATAAAAATTGCTTCACGGCTAACACGCTTAATTGTAGAGTTCTTAGGATGGAATCACTAAAATAATGGTGTACCATGTTGATATAAGTAGCCATATCAATCCTTATAATACTCCACTCGATTTGGGGTATTACATTCACCCTCACTCAAAGAACGTAACGTCCTCGTTGCACTTCAACTAGTAACTGTCTCAATACAATTTTTATCTCAATAATCGTCCCATTAGGCAACTAATTGGCTCATTCAAGTTTAGATTGCGGTTGTATTTTCTCTCTAATACCATTTATAATACCCCGATTAGATACGACCACACGGGGGCTACCTGTAACACCCCCAAATTTACTACTGAAAAATTTTGTTTAATTAAAAGGGTTTAGCGGAAGCGAAAAGATAAAACCGTAAACTCGAGGGCATTACCTCCACACTTAGTACCAGATCGGTTCACTCCTACCATTCCAGTACTAAGTGTTAAGGCTAAATAAAGTTAACATTAAACACGAATCATTAATAAAACACAAGTCATACAGAAATCAGAGTGCGATTTAGGATTACAAACCAAGGAGTACGTGACTAGAGTTTTAAAAAATAAAGCATAGTACAAACATAACTAAAATATGATAATACAAGGTCCAGTGAAAGAAACAGGGTCTGGTCGAGTCGCTCTCGATCCCCAAGTCAGGTTTAGGCATCGAAGACATCATCCCCTACCTGCACAAGCTCAGATGGGTCTTCTACTCGTGGGAATGAGCAGCACCCATGAAACAGGTGATCGATATGCTACGTAGTGAGTAAGGTAACAGACGCGCTAAGGCCAAACATACAGACATACAACATAGCATACATGGCACATTCACATAAGCTGCATGTAGTAATCTAGATAATGAAGGCCGGCTATGGTCCAATTAGACTTTTTCTTTTGAATCTCTATTATACGTAGTCATTTCACACCATAATCTTTATTAATCCATGGTTGTACAGGAACCCCACTATTATAGACGGTGGATCACTCACTTATAGGGGAGAACACACCTAACCACTATTATATGCCGGTGGATCGGTCTCCAGGGCAGATGGCTCCTGGCCACTATTATGCCGGTGGATCGGTCTGGCCCCGACTCTCATGGTGTTTCACTGTAAGTATATAGTAGCTTTCCCATGATTCATTGACAACATAATGTTTGGTTTGTTGAGCTTGAGATCCCCCACTATTATAGCCGGTGGATTGGTCACTTATAGGGCATAACACACCTAACCACTATTATATGCCGATGGATCGGTCTCCAGAGCACCCCGACACCTGGCCACTATTATGCCGGTGGATTGGTCTAGGCCCGGGTCAAAAATCTTACTCTTTAAGTGATTAGTATCTTATTCATGTATTATTAGATAAAGCTTTTCACCCTTGATATGCATATCAACTACCTTCTACTTCTATCCTCCCAAGGGCGGCCCGTCCCATATCTTGAGACTCCTGCGCCCCTTATCACACCCCACATCCATTTCCCTTTATGCTTACCCTTTAATGAGAAACCCAACTCCTACGGGTGTGGGTTAGGCCCAACACCTAATGACATCAACTCCACCTACTATCACCCCTTAGGGTTTTCCCTTGAAAACCCTAATTGGACCGATGTGGCCCAACCCCCCTCTCTCACTTACTCTACCATCACCTCGTTTATCGCCCCATACCTTAACTCATTAGATCCAATCCCAAATCATATCGCTATACCACTTGATTCCACATGTGACCGAAAAAACCCTAGTTGGCCATTTCAAACCCTAGTACCTTTCTTCTCCCACAAGTAACCTCTCTATTTCTTACTCAATATTCCTTCTCTCCTATGGCACCTATACTCACCCCTTACATAATAAATCCCCATTCTTAACCCATACTCCGCTCTCCCTTAATCATTTTTACTTCCACAATTTCCAAATTATTACTTCCTCCAAAAATCCTAATCGGGTCCCTTATACACCCTTACACCGACCTACATAATATTTTTCATCCTAAGTCTCCAATCACTCCACAACTCTCCCCTTAGCTTATTTACACCCTAAATCAACCTTTCTCACATGAAGATCACCCCCATGAAAGTTTTATCCATCCCATGCAAACTCTCGAAGTCCCCCATGCAAACCCTAGAATTTCCATGCATGGTTCTCATCTCTCGTTCATTTTGGTCAACCTCATATCCCCCTTAGCATCTCACTTCCCATTTGTTTCTTTTTGTCCTTTCATGTCCCATATCATAATATCATTTGTCCTAACATTCATGTCTTAGAGGGCCATATCATATCACACCACAATCACCATATATACATTTCGTACTCATGCCATAAGAACACATACAAAACATACCTCAACTCCAAGCTACTCTACATATAAGACAGATTAAGGAAAATCATACGATATATAATATAACATGAAATATAAAGCATTCAAGGCATACAAGTCACATAACACACATGGGCCTTAGCTACATCCTTACCTAAAGCAACGCCGAGCTTGGAGCACGCTCCTACAACTCCTTAGGGTTTTAGTTAGATTCACCTATAAAAGGAAAAATATTAAGTATTAGTTTCCCTCAAAAGTACCATTACTCCTTATTTTAGTTTAAGATTAGAATGATTATTATTATTATTAAAGGGAGTATTATATGTGAAAACTAAAGTCTTATATTCAAGTTAGCTTACTAGATATTACTAGTCAAAATACGTTTACGTTAATATTTATTGCTATACTTATATTATTAACCTAATAGCTTTATTCTTCTAATAATAGTACTAATACTAATTATAGCAAAATAGTGATAATACCAATAATGATAATGGTAATGCTAATGCTTATAGTGATAGAAACCCTAGCTTTTTTAAGGCTAAGTCTAATAATAGTGTTAAGGTTAAAATAATAATTTAATAATTACAATACCAACAAAGTACAAATATTCCTAAAGATAATAATGATAAAAGTTGTATTTTGAATAATAATAATATAAGGGTTCAAATGTTTTTGTCACAATAATAGAAATAGAATAATAATAATAATAATAACAATAACAATAATAATAATAATGATAGTAATAGTAATAGTAGTAACTAATAATGTTAGTGACAAGGCATTAGGAATAACATTAGTGATATACGAATATTAAATAGTAAAAATATTAAGGCTGAGTATTCTTCTTCTTTAAAAATTTAAAATGATAATATGCCAACTTCGGTTTAAATAACACTAACAACAATAATAATAATAGTAATAGTAACAACAACAACAACAATAACAACAACAATAATAATGATAGAGATAACTATATTAATACTAAAGTTGTGAATAATAATAATAATGATAGTAGTATTAGTAGTAATAATGATAACCATTTTAATGTTAAAGTTGTAGCCTTTTAAATAGTTTACCCTAGTTATAAGTATTTTCTGAAATTAGGTTAGGAATATAAAGGGTGATACATAATAATATTAATAATGGTAATAATAATAATAATAATAATAATAATAATAATAATAACAATGATAATACAAACTAATAATAGTAAGAATAATAATAATAGTAATATTAAGGATAATACCATTAATATTAAATAAAATTATTAACACTTATAGAAAAATAGTTTAGGGGCTGGGGAAGTTGGAGCACCACCTCAGGTTAGTGGTGGAACAGGCGGCGGCGGTGGAGGAGGAAGAGAGGGGGGAAATGGATATGTAGGCTAAGAGAGAGGAAGTGGAGGGGTGTTTGAGGTGGAGGAAGGTGTAGCAGGTGAAGAGAGGTGGAATGAGGGTGGTGGTATAGCTGGGAGTGGCGGCGTACGGTGGTTGGTGCGGCAGCCGAAGGTGGTGGGAGATGGAGGAAGTAGAAGGAGAGGGAGGCAGAGGGAGATGAAGGTATGGGAAGGTAGGGGAAGGTTCCCTGGGTGTTTTGGAGAGTGAGGGAGGTGTTGGTAGAGGCGGGATTGGCGGCGGTCGGCGGAAGGCGGTGTAAGGGGCGGCGATGGGCTGGAGTGGACTGCTTGAGTGGCGATTTTGCACGGTCAAGGCGACACGTGTAGGGCGAGGCAAGGGGTGATGATGGTCTGATTTCGTAGAGGGAAGTGCAGGGATGATCTCGGTGGGTGGCGTTTGTTGCGGCGGTTGCAGGCGGCGGCAGATTATGAGTCTGTTTGGGCGGCGGCAAGAGGTAAGGTTTTTGGGCTTGCGAAAAAAAGAGCTCGGCTATGGCAGCCCCGAGGGTGTATTTATAGGCCAATTGAGGGGGAAAACGAAAAAGGGAGAAGAGGACACTTGTGGGCAGGTGAGGCAGGTCGCCGACCGGTGGTGGCAAGCAGCGCTTGGCCTACAAATCGCAGGGCTCGTTTGGCTCGGGGTGGGGAAAAGGAAAGGGTGGCAACACACGTGAGGAGGAGGGAGGACGAGTAGGTTGGGTCGAAAATGGAAAGGAAAGCGATGGGGGTGGTAAAGGAGGACAACCGGACGAAGTAGGTGCCCGTCGGTAGGTGCAGGACTGCAGGTCGGGAGTTGCAGTCTGCGTGAGGAAGAACAGGGCGGGGTGGACCGGGCGGTCCAGGGAAAGAAAGAAAAGAAGGGAAGACGGTCCAGCCGGGCAGAACGGGTGAGGGAGGGGGACAACGCACTTGGGCTACGCGAGATGGGCCAGGGGAGTTTGGGCTGCGGCTAGCTCAATCGAGGAGAAGAGGGGAAAATAAGGAGAGGAGAAAAAAAAAAGAAAAAAGGAAAAGAAAAGAGGAAAAGAAAAAGGAAAAATAAAAAGATAAAATGGTTGGGCAGGGGGTATTTGGTCTTTATTTATTTATATAACTAGGTTATATATTTAAATTCAATAATAATTATTTTAAGAAAAACAATTAAATCTATTTTTTGATTAATTAGGCTATTTTGGGTAAGTTTTCATCAACTTCCATGTTAGTTAGTAAAAAGTCCGAATTTTCCTTAAATAATTCCTTTATTATTTTCTCCTTGTTTTTCCTTTATTAATTCCACTTAGTTTTTAATAAAATAATTTATTTACTTAATTCCCCTAATAAATTCCTATTTTGCCAAATTTCTAAATTAGGATTTGGAGTATTTCACTACCGTAGAGTGATTTCGGATTGGTCAGTTGTCCTCACAAATCAATACAAGTCCTTTCAACATACTTTGTCCTCACTCACACACTTTCCGAGAAATTTTTAGAAAATTTTCAAAACTTTTCAAGAGGATCACTCATTCTAAAAATTGCTCCACGGCCAACATGCTTAACTATTGAGTTTTTAGGATAGAATCGCCAAAATGATAGTATATCATGTTGATATAAGTAGCCAGATCAATCCTTATAATACTCCACTCAATTTAGAGTATTACAAGAGGTGGGTCAAATTAATTGTAGATGCAATTTGTTTTGCAATATTGGCTTTAGGGGACGTTTTACCTAAAATGATGAGCAAAGAAAACAGGGCAATAGAATTGAAACTTTCCGAAGGTATAACCACCATATATGCTCTCAAATGTGTTTTTGGTGAATGGTGCACCTAACTAATAACAATCAAACAACCAAGGAATGCAATAATAAATCAAATAATTACATGCAATTAAAACGTTATCCTAAAAAATAGGCCTTGCAATGCTATTTCACGAACATTGTAAACATAAGTAAATTCCTTGAAGGTGATTCACGATTGACAAAAATTAAGATCTCAAAATCAATTAGATTTTGGGAAATGATATATAATTGCATTAGTTTAACCCTTTGTTTGCACTAGTTTGTAATTCTCATTGTTTTAGGGAGATGAATTAAGTAGTTCATAGACTAGTTAAGGAGGCAAGAAACATTAGCATATTATATAATATGCTAATTCAACTAGAAGAATGTCCCATCATTATTTTCAATCATATTATATAATAGAATGCTTAATGCAATGTAATGATAATGATATATTCTATTTGTTTCATAATATATATATATATATATATATATTTTTCTTTAACACAAAAATTAAGTACTAATAAAATTGAGAAAATTACATATTTGTCAAGATAAGTATTTTCCAGACTTATGTAATTATCAACGTTGTATCGGTTTTTAGATAAAATTTAAAATAGTAAAACACAAAACACATAATTACTTTTTTTCCCAATACAATTGTTTTTCTTGCCAAAATATTTTTTTACCAATTTAATTATCTGTAAAGATAATACAATCACCAACGTTACATGAATAAAATAATTACTCATATTTTTTTTATATTAGGGGTATCATATACGTGTTGCTAAAAATTTGACCACTTGTTTATACTCTTAATAAAAAAAGATAATAGAATAGTATGCAAAATTTAGTTTTGATGAGTTTTTGTGATGTAACATATACATTGTGTGTGTGTGTGTGTGTGTGTGTGTGTGTGTGTGTGTGTGTGTGTGTGTGTGTGTGTGTGTGTGTGTGTGTGTGTGTGTGTGTGTGTGTGTGTGTGTGTGTGTGTGTGTGTGTGTGTGTGTGTGTGTGTGTGTGTGTGTGTGTGTGTGTGTGTGTGTGTGTGTGTGTGTGTGTGTGTGTGTGTGTGTGTGAGAGAGAGAGAGAGAGAGAGAGAGAGAGAGAGAGAGAGAGAGAGAGAGAGAGAGGGAGGGAGAGAGAGGGAGAGAGAGAGAGAGAGAGAGAGAGAGAGGGAGTAATGGTGATGTAACTTATATTTTAAAATAAATTCAAAAAAATTGAGGTGACTTTTATCATAGAAGAAAGAGACTAAAAAACAGTTTCTCTTTTGGAAAAAAATCAAAAAGAAAAGAAAAAACGCAGCTTCTTAATGGACGAATGGATATTTCATATTTGTGTATGTATATTTTTTGAATGGACGGTACAGTAGCATGATAAATTCCCCGGCCCAAATATGGCTAGTTGGACATTAGAAAGGGTTTGGATTGGACATCATGAAAAGGCCCAGATTACTAGGGTTTAGGTTAAATTATGGACGAGCCTTTACGCCATCTTCCTGCCGGCAGAAATCCTAGTAGGTATTGTTGTTTCTTTAGTACTTTTGCGTATCATCTGTATCCTCGGTTTCCGGCTGCGTGTAACTTCATTCTGGGTTTTTGTTTCTCGTAGCAGGAATCCGGTTTGCTTAGGACTGTAATCCGTAGCCATGAGGTTCGTTCAATCTCACTTCGAAGTCTTGTTTGCCAGATTTTCCTTTACGCCTGGATTTTGATATTAATGCTCTAATCTTGTTTAATGCAGTAAGCTCTCGAGTGACGCACTGAGAGAAGCTATCTCCAGTATCAAGACTGATGCCCTGGAGAAGAATCGTAAGTTCACTGAGACTGTCGAGCTTCAAATCGGGTTGAAGAACTACGATCCTCAAAAGGACAAGCGTTTCAGTGGTTCTGTTAAACTGCCTCACATTCCTCGCCCTAAGATGAAGGTCTGCATGCTTGGAGATGCTCAGCACGTTGAAGAGGTAACTGTTTAGAGCTTGGATCAGTTTGGCGTGTTTGGGTAATTTGGGTGGCTTTGATCGGAATAATTTGTCAACTTTTGTACCTCTGCTATCGTCCTTTGCAGGCCGAGTATTTTTTTTTCCGTTACTATCGCCGTTTTATAATATGAATGTATTGAATAGAATCTTGGATACTACAATGTTGTTGGTTGTGCTCTATTTCAACGTTCGTTGGATGGGATGCAACTAAAGTTGCAATCTTTCTTTCATTTATAGATTTTGTGTTTCATTGTCTGATACCATAATATAAAATAGATGTGAATTTCTGGAGCTATACAGATCAAGATGCTCAGATTTTTATGGTGTCTGTCATTTTAGTCAAGGTCACCATTAACTTCTGACACTGATTTTTTATGCTTCATCTGTAGTACTTACAAGTTTGATATTTTATGATTCTGTTTCAGCTTCTGATTCTGTTTGCAGCCAAGTTTCTGTACCGTCTTTTATACGATACTCACTTTTATACAGGCTACCAAGATGGGTTTGGACTCCATGGATGTGGAGAGCTTGAAGAAGCTAAACAAGAACAAGAAGTTGGTTAAGAAGCTTGCAAAGAAATATCATGGTTTCCTGGCATCCGAATCTGTGATCAAGCAAATTCCTCGACTGCTTGGTCCTGGTCTTAACAAGGCAGGCAAGTGTTTGCGTGTTTTAGCAATGTTGGATTAGTTTATATGTGCACATGTATGCATGTTTTTATATAGCTGGTATTAGGTCTCATGATTTTGTTTGTTGAGTGATTAGCCTTGTCAAAAACTACACGACTTTTGGCTGTTTTTCCCAGTGGATCATTTTAATGTAAAATCGATTGGGTTCCATAGATTGGTCCATTAGTTTTTATTGCTGTGCTACTCAGCCTTTGTCAATGATGTTTTGCATTTGTTTAAAGTCACCCCTGAAGTATGCCAAATTAATTTCGCGGGTAGTCAGTTTGCGTCTTAATATTTTATTCAGCGTGCTTTCAAGATATTTACAATTGAGATTGTTCGTGCCCACCATTATCATTTCTGCATTGACCCTTGAACTGAGGCCTCATACTTACGATTATTTGTGTTTTGTGCGAATGTATTTTGCCTAATGTAGGTAAATTCCCAACACTTGTTTCTCACCAGGAGTCTCTTGAAAGCAAGGTGAATGAGATCAAAGCCACTGTGAAGTTCCAGCTGAAGAAGGTTCTTTGCATGGGAGTTGCTGTGGGTAATCTAGACATGGACGAGAAGCAGATTTTCCAGAATGTTCAGCTTAGTGTCAACTTTCTTGTTTCATTGTTGAAGAAGAATTGGCAGAATGTAAATCTTTCTCTCGAGCTTTCTGTGGTCTACTTATAATTCTGTTATGAATTTCCTAAAACAGTTTCTTTATGTTCATATCTGCAGGTCCGGTGCCTGTACCTGAAGAGTACCATGGGCAAAGTATACCGTATCTTTTAAGCAGTTTTGGTTGGTATATTGTGGAGGGAAAGTGGTACCGTCTAAGCAGTTAGTTAGTATACTGGGTTTGTTTGAGTTATGTCGCAACGTGTTTCATTATTTGGCTATGTTTTTGGAACATTGTATTTTTGGAGAGATTCTTTTATGCAATCAGATTTTTCCTTTGTAATATTGAATCTTGCTTGGTTTGATTTACTGGATCGGTCTGTGTAGTCAATTTTCTTGCTAGCCTAAACTTCGAGATCTTGGACAGAAGCAGTGGCAAGATATTTCTGTTTATCTTGTGTCATTGGACGTTGCGGGTGGTTTGGTTTCGTTGCTCGGTACCTTTTCGTATTTCTTGTGATCTGTTGTCACTCCCTTAGTAATGTTGTGGTTAGAGTTGAGTGGAACCTGTATTCTGACCACAGTTAGTAGTAGCATTGTGATGTTTGGCGCAGAGGGAAAGGAACAAATGTGAAGGGAATGTTTGGGGGTGTATAATGTGATAGTAATCAAGAAGAAAAACTTTTGCGCTTGTAATCCGCAAATGGTTTTTTCAAATGTACTGTGTAGAGTAACAGGGGTATTTAGGAGTATTTTTCTGGCAACCGTTGCGCGGTCCAGCCAAATGCCGCCTTGGATTGTATTTATTTTAGCTTTTTTATGCGCCTTTAATTTTTTTTTAATGTGACTTGGCAACAGGCAATTTTGGATTCAAACATCGGTTTGCAAAGGCTGGGTCAGATTTTATTAATTCGGCCATTTCTCAGTTATTTGCTAAAGGTTGTTTTAAATGTGCGAGTCTAGTTAAATTTTAGTTAGGTTGGGCATTTATAATTTTGTTAATTAATAAGAATGACTGTTATTCTATTAATAATCCATTTAATATATTTTTCTACCTGTTATTAGTTTTTCTAGAAGATAGCTCCCTTTGTCTTTTGGTAATTTTTTTAATCATTCGCTGTCATTTATAGTGTTTGGTAAGTTTTAATTTTATTAATTTTTTAAAGTTATATTTGGTAGGTACTTTTTGATTTAATATTTTAAAAATTATTTCTTTTTTTTTAAAGAAGAAATTTTTTATTAATGATTGGAAGTATTACAACTTATATTATAGAATTTATTCAAACAACTTTTAATAAATTCCCTACTTATCCTTTCAAAAGAGGACGTAGACTTAGATGAGACAATGTATATGATTTTTATGAGAAGATCCTTTCAAAGATAATCTTTATAGAAGAAAAGTTTGGTGTTATGTGTATGCCAATATTTATAGATGTATGTTGCGCTTAAGGTTCTAGCAACTTAAATTTTAATTCTAAATATTCTTGTATTACGAGCCAAATATTCAAGAACTCGAGGCCAACTATGGACAGGACCCTAAAGACTAACGCAAGCAAAGACATTATGTAACAAGTACTTTATAATTGAACAGTCAAAAAGGAGATGAGGAAATGTCTTAATTGTATTACAGAAAGCACAGGAAGGGTCTGTAATGTGACAAAATTCACTGATGATATCTTTTGTGGGAAGCCTACAGTGAGCAGTAATTTAGAAAATAAACTTATGCTTGGGACTGACATTATTTCTTCAAACTGATTTCCACCAAGCTACAAGAGCAGCTCTTGGTCAAATTTTATCATAGGTCTCAGCTCTCGGTTGAATTTTATCATAGATCTTATTTATCTTGTAGGATGTGGAAAGATAAAAAGAAAGAATAGTAGGTTGTAGAACTTTTCTGTGTTTAAATAACTTGCTTATAGTCTAAGAGGCAATACATGGTAATGTAGCTTTCCATATAGATTCCCTTTTAAGATAATAACTATGAATTCATTTGATCCATAAGAAAATTATTTCAATTAGCTTATAGTGTATAATTTTTCAACTAGCTTTTTAGTCGTTAAATACATTATTAGTTTTACATCTAGTATAGGTATTCATAGTCATTTATTTTGTAGTTGATCCATTCTCATAATTATTTTATTATACATTTGATTTTATTTCTAAGTCTTTAGAAATCTAACAATAATTCTTATATTTTATTAATTGGTTTTGGTAAAATATTAACAAATGATGAGCTCAATTTCTAAGGTTTAGAAAGCTACACTATATGCTTCCAAATTCTTCAATTTACGTTTTTTTTTGTTCTTGATATATAAAATAAATATTTTCTAAAGTTATAATACACATCATCCAAAATTAAAATATATATTCTACACATTAAATACCTAAAAATACACATTCTTTAATATTATATTATATATCTTTTAAGATAAATTTTTTTTAATATTATTTATCAATGGTTATATATATTGATATATACTTTGTTCATAAAAGAAATTTATATGTATGTGTGGGAAAAAAAATTAACACATCTTTTAGAGTTACACATTTTTTCCCTACAAAATACACTTACATCCTCTATAATATAAATACATTTTTAAGATATAAATAACACATTATAGGATAAGAATATATAAGTTTTAGAATATAAATATACATTTTCCAAGAGAAGAAGAAACATCATACATAGCTTTAATACACATGTTTTAGAATTAAGATACACATTCCCCATTGCTACAATATTCGTTCTCTATGATTACAATACACATTCTCCATTACTACAATATATATCATTGCATTAAGTACTCACTGATACTAAAATACACATTCAACATAATAATAATACACATATATCAGTACCATAATACACATCTTACAATATAAATACACATCCTTTAATCTTTATGCATATAAGTAGAATCATATATATCATCTAAGAACACACATTTATGTGACAAATTATATGATACACCTAAGTGTATCACGCAACATGCATCTAGGTGAAAAACATGATATCACTGTAATAATATTATTCTATTAGGACGACATCTTTTATGACTACCAAAGTTGTCACAGTAGACATGTCTACTGCAACGATATGTCATTGGTAAATGAACAATTTGACTAGCAAAACAATGAGGCTACAACGACGATGGAGGTCATCGTTGTATGACTATTGTAGCGACTA
>JBDNDU010000478.1:0-22369 GCA_039764185.1 Tamarix austromongolica | reverse complement strand
TCAAACCTATCATACTTTCCTTTTTATATGAAGTTTACAAGATAAGTGTTGTGTATGAGAAGTTGAGGAAAACTCCCCCTATTGCTTGATGGAAATTAGTATGGCTGAACAATGCAATTCTAAAGCATAAATTGTTGATGTAGATAGCTATGCATGATCAATTACTAACTAAATATAATATATGCATAGATAGCCAATTATAAAATAGGAATTGTTGTTTATGTTTGGATGAATAATCATTGCCTCATCTTTTGTTTGGATGTTAGGTTATGAAGCACTTGTGGAGATGCGCCTATGCAAGTGTGGGTGTTAGAGGTCTCAGTTGAATTTGGCCACAAGCCTTGGAAACTATGGCCTGCACTACTGTAGGGATTAAGAAGAAGATTCAATGTCCTAAAAGCCTTATGCACTTTTTGCTTCTATGAATGGTAGATGGCGTAGAATGCAAAATCTTCTCTCAACATAGGAGTGAATGGAAAACTTTTGTTAAGAAAATAACTTTTATAGTGGCCGTAAGATATTTGTCCTCTTGCGAGAGAAGTAAAATAGATGATATTATGTTAATTCTACAGAGATTTTATGTCTTAGGTTGTAATTCTTTTGATCATTAATAAATATTTCTCTTTATAAATAATAATAATAATAATATTATTATTATTAAAATAGTGAAGTATGAATAATAGTTAATTAAAAACACTATCATTTAAATCACATTAAAGTAAAAAAGCGCCAAACTCCATCAACAAACAAAAATGGATGTCCAAGGAAGCCATTGGGTTTCAGTCTGCACAGCCCACTGTATTGGCTCGGATAGTACGGATAGGAAGTAGCAGCTCAATGCAGCAGAGAACAAAGAATCGTAGAATACGGCGTACGTGAGGCCGGCCCAATTTTCCAACAGCCCAACCAAGAAAGTTTCGGTCCCAGGAAGATGCAAGGTTAATTTCTAGTTCTGTAGGTTCGTCAAATAATATCTGAAGGGTTTTATCATAAAATCTCACTTTAATTTGACGAGCAAAGTTATTGACCGGAATACACCTATCAGCATAAGCCTAAGATCATCCATATAAAAGTCAAAAAGGATTATAAAAGATAGAACTAAATACTACCAAAAAAGACTATGAAAGATAGAACTAAATTCTGGCAAAAACAAAATTACATATACCGAAATAATTGATAGGGGTAATTTTTACCCCTATATTTTACTATAATATAATTAAAATTAAAAAAAAAAAATAAATATCTATTTTAGATTTAGATTTAATTTAAAATAAATATTTTATTAAAATATTATTATTATTATTATTAAATACTTGATCTAAAAGATATAAAATAGGTAGAAATTTTTTCCTCTCCCTACACCCAAAAAGCCCTGAAAGGTAATATCTTCGCTCTGCCATCTTTCCTAGAAGATGAAACCGATGAATCTTCGTAGATAATTGCATTCATTTCGATACTAAAGTAGTGAACTACGACTACGACTACGACTACGAGCCTTAAGGTGGGGCAAACCCTTGGCTGCACCACTAGCTTATTACTCCAAAATATAGAAATAAATATCTTTTTTATTTTATTTACTCCATAGGAAATACCTAATGTCCCCTAATTCAAACTAGGCCTTCCACTTGTAGAGGAAAGGGTCACCTCGCGAGGGCTTCCGATGAGATTGTAATTATCTGCGATCGTGATATCATGCAATATATGTCAACTTAGTCACTATAATTAATTTATGTGTTAGGTTTCAGTTTCCTGTGGTTATATTCGAAGGTTAGAGTCAGACGTGGGACGAAGTTGAATTCTATAATTGTTCGTTTCGTACGGAATAATAGAGGTAAAAAAATTACCCTTAAATTTTATGTATCTTATATAATTAATTTAAAATTAAATATTTTTATTCTGATAAATATCTATTTTAGATTTTAATTTGATCTAAATGGATATTTTATTAAAAATATATTTATTATTATTATTATTAAATATTTAATATAAAAGACACAAAATAGAAGAAATTTTTGTCCACCCCTATTACCTCCATGCCAAACAAGTATGATTTACCCCGCAATTACCAAACCAAGATATTTGTATATATTTATCAACCAATCTTCTGAAACTCTCGGTACATAGAATGTAGGTATATAAATATGCATTTTATCAAAATTTTATTACTATTATTTGTTTTTGCATATGTCACGGGGCTATATATGTCACTAAAGTAATAGTACTGCATATGTATTATGGAGGTTGTTAATTAGTGGAGGCAGTTAGCACCTACCTAACAAAACAAGAAGAAGAAGAAGCAATGATTATACCAAACTGAGGTTTACTAGCTAAATTACACTACTCCATTTATGGAACGTTATTGTCGTTCTCTTCCCCCCCCCCCTCTTCCAAGTACTAGCGTTAAAGATGACAAGCAGCCCATGACTGGTTCACTTTTGGTTCTGGATACACCTACTGAATATAATACATGATTGGTGGTAGGCTATCTGGTTAATTGCATATGTCGTGGGCGGCATCGTTGTTTTGCGTTTGTCAAGTTTGTTCTGCTTTTTTGAAAGCAGGTCCGAGCCAAAACTTGTTCTAAGGAAACTGATACATGTCATTGTCTTGGGTGATACCTCCTTCGTAATTCTTTCACATCTGCCCGAGTTCAACAACCACGTACCTATTCAAATACGCAGTATAATGCATGGTATTGGATCAAGGGTTACGAAATGCATGGAACGTGGTGGAAAAAATAGAAGGAAAATACATTGTGTATTTAAGGAACAATATAACCGATAATATGGTGGAAATTCTATCGAACATGCTTATAAATTATGATATGATTCTGCTACTTTGATATATAATATGCATATGATTCGGTTTCCTGCTTTAATTAGTTTGTCTATGAAATTGGAATTCTAACAATGACTATCCGACTCTTCTTGCGCATGTTTAGAGGTTCTATCTGACAAACAAAATTATTTCCAACTTATTATTAATTTTTTGATAAAGGAGTTGTTATTTAAATACCTTATTTTTTTTTATCCGTTGATATATTATAGAATAAATTCTTTTTAGTGTGTCTGTATTAAAAAAGATTGTCGTTAGGATAAAGTTTAAACATTACTTTTTTTTTGGTTAAAATATAATGTAGCATGCTATAAAAATGTAATGATTGTATTCGTATTTAAATTTTTTTTTTTTATAATATTATTTTTAGTTTTTATTAATATATAAAAAATATTAATGATAAAAAATTATTCTTAAACTACATAACGATAGTTTTTTAATATGGATGAAATATTCTTTTTATTTTTATTTTTTATCCTCACACCAATTTTGCCCTAATTTTATTATTTCTTATCTACCTCCTTTCTCAATTCTCTCTTCTTTCTTTCTCAACATAATCACTATTTTGGATAATCAATATATTGGTGGGCACGAATTTCTGAGTATATTGACAATTATTATTTATTATCTACTAGTTATTTATCAAACTAATCAACTAATATATATATATATATTAATTAATTAATAATTAAATATATTTAACCAAAAAAAAGGAGCAGTAGAAAAAAGAGTTGGAGTAATTGTCAAGATCGAGGTTTCGCAACTTTTTTTTCTTCGTCTTCGGAGAAGAGAAAAGGTAACTCGTCGTTTTCTCAAAGCAAATGTTGTTCGAGCAAGATAAGAAGCAGAAGTGACGTTGACGGGTATTGTCCTGAACTATGGAGCTTGATGTTTGAGCAAGTGTCTATAATGCTCCAAAACTGAAGGCTGCGAAGTCTTTTCTCCAGATGATACAGGGAGTGATATTGTTTTCCTTAGCATTACTTTACATCTGACTCTGACTCCCACCAGTGATGCAATGCGACAACATACTTACCAAACACACCAGTTCAGCGGCCCAAGGGTGGTCCAGGCGCATGACAGGAGTGTTCCATCAACAACTAAGGCCAACGGAGCACGCGTTCGCCAAGCGGCCCAGCCGGACCTGCCGTGCGTCTCCTCCTGCTTCCAGCCACACCAACCACCCTGCCGTTCCTAAAGGAGGCAAATGCAAACGGTGTTACGCCGCCCTAAAGTGAGAGGTTCTGATGTCATTTTTATCCTAATTTCTACCATAAATTCAAGTTTTTTTTTTGAACATAACAAAAAACTCACATCTTCCATATCTAATTTGTCATTTGGTTCTTTCTTAAGCGTTGAATTGATGAAGAAAATTCAGAGAGAGGCTGAGGATTTGATGGAAGAGAGACAAAAGGCATGAAAAAGACAAAAGAAGAGCAAAGGTGGAAAAATCTTGATACGTTAGAGATTTGGAGTGATTAAAGAAAAATTATATTAAAATAGTATTAGAATAGATAACCGCTATTAGTAACCAAATGTATATCTTTATTTAATGAAATAATATAAAGCAATTAAGATTAACGGTTAAAGTAGAAAAAGTTATTTAAAATTCATAAGTATGAATAAATAAAAGACTCTGTCATCTCTTCCCCTATATCTTTGTCAGATTACTTCTATTTGAGATTCTTAGTATCACAACACACTATTAGGATGATTATGCTTTAGAAGTAAAATAATAATTATGCTTCCATGTTGTTCTTCTTCAGGATGTTGAGGTGCCCATAAGTAAATGAATATAGAATTAGTGTCAAGTTTAATAAGTACTAAATAAAATGGAGTGATATGTCTTCGTTAGTTATCATTCTATATAAATATAATTATTATGTGTCACATATGACTAATATATTATTTTTGTTTCCTTTTTGAGATCTCGAGTTTTACAGGAATATGAAAGGTTAAATATGTGACAAATCTTATAGTCAAGCAAATTTCAAGGACATCGATCCCCCCACTTAATATAGTCTAGAATCATAGCAAAATAAGAAAACCTTATTTTTATCTTTCCCTTTGCTTTAATCTTATGCTAATTGATTTATTATTATTATTATTATTATTATTATTATTATTATTATTATTATTATTATTATTATTATTATTATTATTATCAAATCTAATTGTATACATTAGAAACATGTTATTTATTTTATTATATCTATCTTGATTGATAACTTCCATTCCAAAAGGCTACGAAGTTTCCCATTTAATAAACTTGAATTAGGTCTAATATAATTAATTCAAATATCAAAAGTGATGGATTGGTTGTCAAATTACCCATCACCATATGGTTATCTTCGTCACTTGAAGAAGATGAAAAATCACCTAAAGTGTCAACATATAAGAAAATTACATAATTTTAAAAATGAAAGATTGACAATTTCATCGGCCATCACCTTGTACAAAAAAGTAATGAACTAAAGGTCTTATAACCCATCACCATATACATATCTCATCACTTGAAGTTGATTGAAAAATATAATGCAAACCTTCATTATCCAAAGTTGATAGAGGACCACTAGAAGTAGCTAAAAATTTTCCTACATAACTAAAGTATGGATAGTGATTGCATAAGTGTCTATAGAAGCATGAAACTCCCGATCAACTTTATTATTTACATGCATGTACCTAAGTACGAAAGGATAATAACATAATTTGAGGTGGAAGCTAAAAGCTTCACTTAATGATTTAATGATTATCTTATACATATTATATTATCTCTTAAGTCATGCTAATTGGAATGAACACAATGCTTATCTTAAAAAAAATGTACGAGTCTCATATGTGCCTATACTTCATCATAGATATGAAATTGAGCCACAAAGAAGGCTAGGAATGTTTATTTCTTTCGCCTCAGGGGGAGAGAAGAGGGGATTGAGATTATAAAGCAAACTAAAACTTAGAAGTTGTTTTCTATGAGACATGGATCCAAAGAAAAAGTAAAGCACACATGTTGATGCTTTTGCCTGCTTGTTGTAGCTTAGCTACAAGTTGCATTTCTTATGTCCAAGAAGTTATGAAAATTATATGTGTTTTGAAATAAGTTCTAAATCACATAGAAGTCCTTGCAGTGACTTCAAATAAGTTAATGGCAAGTATGACACAATACACTAGAAGCGTATGATATCGGTCCAAATAGTTGAATCCTTGAAAGAGGAGTTATAATCCCATGAAAAACTTGCAACAATGAATTGACATATCCGTATGGATAGAATCCAATATTAGATTCCATGAATGAAATATTTAAGAATTATCTCTACATTGGTATAAGATGATATGAGGTAAACATTAGTGATGTCATTACCTAAACATTTATAATCGATAATGGATAAAAGTGAGAATTATTTTTGATTTATTATGAAATGTCATTGGATAGATGATTGAGTTGGAATAGTTATATGTATCTACTTACTGAGCTTGATTTATATGGACAAAAATTTCAACATTTGAAGGTGTTAGACCAGTTATTTATAAGTGGGTATTTATAACGAAATGATTTAAAAGTCAATTTAGTGACACATGTCTTTGTACAAAGGACATGTTTTTATCATTGATAGAATTTTTATTGGTGAAGTTTTAAATGTAATCATTATCAAAGTGTGCTTATATACATAAATAGAATCATATGTGATATGGGTATTTTCTTATTTAGATCATTCACCGACACAAAAGATAATGATTGACCCTAAAAAGATTCTAAGTCAGTCTTGGACGTGCCCAATCAATCTTATTTGGCCTTGAACTGGCATCAATTTTCTAGCTTATAAAACTACATTTCTGGGCCAACACCTCATGTAACACTCATGACAATTTTCCAACTCTCTACCACATAATATTCCCTCTCCCTTTTCCTTGATTTAACCTCTATATATAGGGGTATTGTAGTCATTTTAGGAATATGAGAAATCATAATACTACTTTTATATTTTCGCTCTCTCCTCTCACCTTCTCGTTTTCCCTTGGCATTCTGCTATTAGTGATCTCTATCTTAATCCTTAAGAACCCCTCAGTTAATTAAACTCATATAACAATACATAATATGACATATGAATAAGACATACTAAATTGAGGGGGATAAACTTTAATTATTTTCCTTATCCATGTTTTTGTAGCATTGAATTTTTTAACAAGGATTTTAATGAGGCAATATTTTAAAATTGTATTCTTAAGAAGAAGTATTATAAATATCAAAAGATATACATTTAAAGGGGAGTGCTGTAAATATTTTATTTTCATATTGTGGATCTACAAGTTATGAATTTGTATTATATTAAATTTTAGGTTTAATAAACCTATTATAACCATCAATTATATCAGCTTTTTCATTATGGTTGTAACCTCTCAACTCTTCTTCTCCACTACCTTCTATGTATCTTAAATCCCTCTCACAATGTAATATATATGGATATTATATATATATATATAATATGATGAATTTTAAAAGTAAGAGAATCCATGCGTATTAATGAATAAGAGATTATCTCCTCTCTTTCCCTTTATCTTTGTCTTATTATCTTTATTTGATATTCTTAATATTACAACTGTATATATTTAATCTTATATTACTCTTATCTTATCTAATGGAATCAAAGTTGATAAGAACTAATAATCTGTTTAACTTGGAGTGAATAATTGATAGAGTAAAAATTAAAATTCTACGTAAAATAGAAAAATACATGTGGACAAATCTAATTAGTCTATCCTAATTAAATATCTTAATTGCATTTAGGTCGAGGTGAATACAGGTTGAAATGATTTCGGAGTAATTAGGATGAAGTATTACTTAGATTAATATAATTAAATGAGTTTCCCAGCAAAATTAATTAAGATGGACGACTTAAGTGACCCATCTATCTGAAAAGTAATTGGATCCAGGCACTAATTGTGCAAGTACCGACAATTATGACCACAACAAAAGTGAATCAGGGATAGCTCACTGGAATCACCTCAGTTATCATTGTAAGCACACTCATGCGAAAAGATGGGAGTGGATTGCCAGCGCGGCATGGCCGAAGGTGATTAATGGCCTTGACGTCGTGGTTGATGATGTAAGTACTAAGTAGTATCCTCTGCCTCTGGTAGTGGTTCTGGACTTTCAGTCGAAGTCGAGTAGTTGGCTACGTCCCCGCCTCCCCCTTCCCCATGAGTTGCAATAATTTAATGCTCTTTCAGTAGTTAAAAATTGTCGCCATCTATTTTGAAGACAAATTTTAATTATTACTATTTTATAAAAAATATAATATATTATGTTATATAAAAATATTATAATATTAAATTTTTTATTTTTTTAATAATAATAATATATTAACATATATTAATAATCAAACTTCATTACTAAAATATGTAATGATTATTTTTTAAATACATGCAAATAGAGTAATAACTTTTGATTGAAGTAAATTAGAGTGAATCAAATAATTTATCTTCGTTCATCTCATTTGAATATTCAATTTATTATATTTATTCAAGTTAAACTTTTATAATGAATCACTTTAATTTACCTTTGATTTACTCTATTTTCATTACCTACAAAATAGAAGGTTATTTTGGTAAAAGATAAAAATTAAATAATTTTGTGCTATATGCTAACAACATTGCTCTTAAAATTTGGAGATAGAGGAAGCAAGAAAAGAAAAAGAGTTAAGGATACCAAAATAGGAAACTAAGTGAGGATATACACCTTTGCCCACACACAATACTTTATCACAAACAACCACATCTGACAATTTCCTCCTCATGACCAATCTCCATCACAAACCCAAATCATTCCTAAGAAATACATGACAAAAAACCCCATCAAAATATTCCTAATAAGTATAAACCAAAAACCTACCACAAAAAATATTGTCCCAATCATTAGTTGAATCTGCCACATATTCCTTTGACTATGAATACTCAACAACGATCCAATCAGAGTTGATACAAGTGTTGTATTACATGAAAAATGCACATGTAGAATAATTATAAGAAGTATATAGGGATAAGGCTTAAAAAAGCTAATATGGAGACCAACCCAACCATAGGTGCACTACAATATGAAAAGTTGGTGAAGAAATTCATATTAGATAATACCCCCTCCCACCCAAAATAGAGAGAAAGGATTCAATAATTCCATGCATGGGCACTTACTCACCTATAGAAATCAAATGCATGTCAAAAGGACGTCCTCAATGATTTCACATCAACGTTTAGTGGCATACTTAATCATTAATAGTGGATGAAGCTAGGAGAATACAAATAGATAAAATTCATCAACCTTCACTTCTCACAAGCATTTAAGATCTTGTATAGAGGATTCTGTGGAGACTTCACCCACATAGAAGACTCCACCAGGGTAGAATTTTTCAATATCAAATGTTTCTTTCTTAATAGAAAAGACCTAAAGAGACATTTCCAAGAAATGATGAAGAATTATAATGTCATTGGAGGGTTGGATGACCCAAATATCAAGCAGAAATATCTTCATCAATTCTCAAAGTCCTTAGTAAAAAACATATAGAATGTTTAAAATGTAAAATCTCAAGCTGTCATACATCCCATTTGGTATGGTCTACCAATATACCTTTAAAGTTGTGGACAGATTGTGTTTGTGATAGAATTTATGGAAAAAATCCAAAACCTTTCAAAAATTATGTGACTGAAAAGACCTCATAATCAAATGAGGTGGTTTGTTTTATAGTAGCAACAAGGTTTAATCTTCCTAAAGCAAATAATACGAAGCATCTCACTAGAGTTCAATCATTTTAGAAAAAGAAAACAAGAGGAAAGAGGTGCAACAAATGCTTTATTAGTGGAAATAAAGGTCATTTTGCTAAGAGTTGTTAAGATGATGGAGTTAGCCATAGTGGGTGGATGTACATATACATCCATTCCCATTACTTTGTAATATGGGTTCTTACTTCTGTTAAATGAGTAAAAAATAAAATATAAGGGGCGTGCTCCACCTACTATATATATATATATATATATATATATATATATATATATATATATATAGAGAGAGAGAGAGAGAGAGAGAGAGAGAGAGAGAGAGAGAGAGAGAGAGAGAGAGAGAGAGAGAGAGAGAGAGAGAGAGAGAGAGAGAGAGAGAGAGAGAGAGAGAGTTAAACTATAATAATAATGAGAATAAAATCATTTCGGTAAGGTTTGGCTTAATAGCTATAAGTTAATCTTTAAGTACTAAAGGTTTCGAATTTAAATCTATATATCTTTTTTATTTTATTTTTACTAGCATTGTAACACTTTTACAATAATTGTATTGGTCTTCCTAAGATTTAAAAAATGAGAATAAAATTCTCAACATCTCTTCTTCTCACCCACTTCTTTTGGCATCCCAAGTTTCATTTTGTCTTTTTGGCTAACAAGAAAAGCACATATCTCAAGTATCTTTTAACTCAGTACACACGCATTTCTCCTGTACTAACAATATGGTTAACTTGAATGATGAGAAAAGAATTTGATGTAACTTTGTAAATATGTTATATGGGTAGCAATAGTAAAAAATTAATGGGCATAAAAATATAGGTAAATTCTCATAATTTTCATAAATAAATAAAATAAAATTATGTAAAAACTTTAAACTCGTCTTTATAAAATAAAGATATCGATATTCAAGTAGACAACTATTTTCATAAATTTTCCAATGTTTTATAGAAAATAATCCTACTAGTCCACAAGTTAGTAAACATGAGATTGCACATGCCCAAACCTCTTAAAACCAAATACATTTTATAAAGTTGTAATATCATATACATAGATGTACCTCATAAGGTATATGAATTTGGAAGTCACGTAGAATACTAGTTTAAGTATATGGAATATCCAATGTGGTGAAATATATTACAAGGCAACATAAAATATAAATAAATAAAATTAACTTTGTCCCAATAAATAATGCACGAGTCCTACACAACATTTTATTAAAAATATATACAAACATTTATCCTCGGTTATTAAGGATTGAAACACTCATACTTGATATTACTTCCTCCGTTTTTAAAATAAAGCCACCTTAATTTTTTAGGATAAATTTTAAATATTTATTTCTCTTAAAATATAGTATATTATGATATAAAAATATAATTGTTATATTTATATTTAAAATTATTTCATAACATTATTTTTTTATAATTATTATAAATATATATATATTAAAAGATATTAATAGTAAAATATTATCATCGAAATTTGCAACACATTCTTTTTAGAAACAAAAGGAATACTAAGAGCCTGTTTGTTTTAACTTAGTAAAAGTAGTTTTTTTCATAATTAATTATAAAAAGTTGTTTTAGATTAATTTTACTGTTTGGCTTCACTTTATAAAAGTTATTTTTAAAATTAATTTCTTAAAACTACTTCTTATAAGCTAAAATTAATAAGTAGCTTTAACCTACTTTTACTAATTACTTTTTTCAGTACGCGACACGGTGATATTTTTAATAAAATTTTCGTTTAAAACATTGCGCTCTGAGATGCACGCCAAAAGCCGCCCCTAGCTTTCTACCAGCTTCTGCCACTACCGAGGCATCAACGATTGTTGAGGCTTTCCCACAGACTAGGAGCAAATCCAACCCTTAGTTTCTCCAAGTCATACAGCACCTCAAATCCCTGCTGTTGGTAATTCCCAAGCGCAGCACCAGCCCACTTTCAGCGTCTGTAAACTCACCACTGTCCATCAACATCAAACACCCTGCTTTCTTCGGATTTTTCCATTTCCCGGGCTCATCGCCGGCATCCATGAACTCATAAAAGTAATTTCTCGCGGGCAATGCCACTGAGGAATTGCCCCCGAAATGCAACGTCAAGCTCGGGACAACAAGACCAGAACTTGAGGCCCTGCTACTAATATAGTAACACGGTCCGAGCCCAGCCCTTTGCTCGGCCGAACTCCAAATTCGTAAACTCAAGTATGATTCCTCGTCCGCTCGCGTAAGTCGCGTACTTGGTCTATAAACCCGTCTTCGGTATTGGATGACGATGGGTTTGGGAGGAAATATTGTGGCTGCTAGCATTACTCTACCGGTTTCAGGTATGGGAGGATTTCTTGTTTTGCGAACAATTCTAGGGATTTGAAGAGCTCGATTGTTTGTGGGGACGGGGATAGTTTGGCGGTGGTTGGTTTTGGTGGCGGCTGTGGCTGTTTGAGGGGCGCTGCTACGGCGGAGATGAGCGGAGTTTGTGGTGGTTAGAGGCGGAAGCTGGTGTGGAATGCTAGAGTGGATTGCATGGCCATCGATAGATTGGTATCTTATAATTTATTTTATTTAACTCACAGTAATAACTAATAAGGTCGCTAGCCTGATGGGTTTTTTTCTTCTTCTTCAAATCAACAGTAGCATTGCAGAGGCTGAGAACGGAGACTAGCTTCCCTTATTCATAGCATCTAAAGTTAAAAATGATCGATTATTATAATTGTTTTACATTTTAATAATAAATGATTTAATGCCTACAATATCATATTTATTTTAATTTTTTTTATTATCCTATTCCTACATGCATATATTTAATTTTTATTTTTATTTTTCTTTTGCTAAAATTATATTATTAAAAATGATATGCAAAACAAATTAACCTAGTTTTATATCATAGGAAAAACCTAACATAATAGTATGCTCACAATATTAAATTAATTAATCACAATATATATATATATATATATATTATTCTACCACCTATAAAAATAGCACAAAATGACAATGAGCATTAATATGAAGACCCTTTTTCTAAGTTAATATTGACATTATTTCATTTCTTTTTATTTCATCAGGGTCCAACTATGTTAAATTAACCAATATTAAAGATTTTATTTTTTTTATATGATTTCATTAATTACTTTATAAGGTTAATTTGTAATATCTTTATATTTTTTTTATACTTGTTAATATTTAATATGCTTTTTAATATTTAATATTACATAATTTATATAGTAATTATTACTAAAAGATATATATAGGAAGATAAAAACTAAAGATGGAAAAGAAAAAGTAATTTTGTAAGAAAATGAAAACCAAACACTAATAAGATACAATAAGTAGTTTTTTAGCATTAATTACTTATGTAATAAAAGTTAAAACAAACAAACATTTTACTTATAAAAGTACTTTTTTGAAAGTAGATTTATAAAAGTAATTTTTATCTATAAGTAGTTATTAATAATAAGTAAAACCAAACAGGGGCTAAATTTTAATGTAAAAATATTGATTTCTATACTTTTCTCTAGGTTTTTATGTTCTCCAAAAAAAAAAAATGGTTAATACTTAATAATTATTTGAGATATTTTAGTCATTTCGATCTAACTTTTTAATTTGCGAGTACGAAGCTAGAATAAATACTCCACTTATTATGAATGAGAGGCGGTAATGATTAGAATGGTCAACTAATTAAAGACGCGAAGAATGCACTCCAAATCCTTCGATGAAAGGTTACTTCTTTTAATCTATTATAACTAATTATTAGGTTGTCCATATTATTTAATTACTCCTCACATTCAACGGCAGACTCGTAATGATAGGTTGAATTGAGCTCTTCAACGATTCATTATCATCATGGCGTTCCTTATTAATTAAGGCGTGGTCTGTAGTTGAAATTTTCTAGCATTCGGCCATGGTGTCCTTAGTTGTTTTTTTGGTCAGCTACAGTATTCTACTCTCTTCGTATTTAATATTTTCATATTAAAAAGAAAATTATTTTAATAACTTACGTATGTTTTTAGAAATTAATAAATATAATTTTAAATTTTTACTTACATTCTTTATTAAAAAATAATAAAATATTTAATATATAGATAGTGAAATAAAAAAAAATGTGAGGATAAAAGTAAAAATTAAATTTTAATTTTTTTTAAATAACTCTTTTCATATAAAAATGTGACAATACAATGACTTATTTTTAATACAGACGGAGTATGTACAAATGAAAAAAATATAAAAGATGATATTATAATAATATTTTTTATACGAATCTAATAACTATATTTTTATATCATAATATTTTATATTTTGAATGATCAAATTTTATTATTAAAATAAGTAGTAACAATCTTTTGAATATGGTAAAGGTATATTTAATCCTAGCTAGTTTGACAGAATAGTAGTATATTATGTTTGATCACTTTCATAGATTTTATGGTTCGTTTTAATTGAGGTAAATCGAAATAGAGCAAATATTAAAAATTAATCTAAATGAAGAAAATTGAGGAAAAATAAAGTGAATAAGGGTGAATGTAGAAAAACAAAAGGACAATGTTGCCAACGTACCACATATCAAGATTTGCTAGGTGGGACTAGGGGATTCAATGACTATCTCTAGTTATAACATCCCGTTTGTAGAAACCTTAATTATAAACTAAACATTATGTGTAATTAGTTATAATAATTATTTTAGGATGTTTTGTGTTGAATGTATTATAATTATTATTATGACATAATATATACATAAATTTAATTAGGTTAAAATCTAGATAGAATATGGGTTATTAGTTTTAACAGTAATTGGGACCTCTATTCATATCTATTTTATTAAGGAATACAAATTCTGTTAACCTAATGTTTTTTTTCCTGGTTAAGCTTTCTCTATCTAGCACCCCTACTCTATCAAGAATTTTTTTTCCTACTACCCATCCTTCAAGACATAGGCTTCTCCCTCATGCCATCCTTCCCTTCACTTAAACTCCGCCCATGTTTCCCTCGCCATGTCTGCTTGCTCCATTTTCATGCCATCATTTATTTAAGCCATTTCCCTCCTATTTTGGTGTTTATGGCTGAGCTTAACCGACCGTCATCTTCCTTTCTTCTCCCTTACATTGTTTTTGGTTCTCTTTTGAACAAGAACCACCTACCCTCATCAACCGTCACCGTAATACCTCGTCATGAAAAACCACCAAGCACCACCTCCCCATAAGTACCCCTTGTCGTCCCCTGACCATTACCACCTTAAACCCTTTCTTTTATTCCCCTATTGTGATTTGCTTCAATTTATGCACCCTTGCACGCTTTAACCCTGCCTCTCTCACATGACACACTCATGACCCTCTCATAGTCCATGTACTTCTCTTCTCATTTTTCCTATGCACATTCATGCTCCCTAGACACAACCCATGTGATTCTTTCATTGTTTTATCCTTCCATGCCCATGAAAATCAAACATAGCCTGTGCTTGTGATGCATGCAAGATCACGCCTTTTAAATTTTCCTCCCATGATTGTGCTTGTACCATGTTATTTCTTCACCCAAACATCCTTAGTAACAGAAAAAAGTCTCATTGCCCCTTCTTAAACTACAGTAACAAGTGTTGTAGTTTCCTCTATCTTACATGAGTTTGTGACTTTGCCTCCCCTCTTCTTATGTGAGATTTGCATGCTGCTCCACTCTTGGCTGTAAGACCTTGTGTCATTTCATAGTTTTGGTTATTATCTAACATTTTTATAAGTATTATTGTGTTATATTATATGATAATATATGTTTTATTAGGTGTTGATTGCTTAGGCAACCCTTGAGGTATTGTGGAGAAGATGATATTTTGTACTTCTATGTAGCTTGGATTTAGGTAAATCTAATCGCTCATGAGATGGTAGAATTTATGTTCAAGCATGATAGGGTTTTTAGGTATAGAATCATGCTAGGGTTTTCTATTATGTAAGTGTTATGAAATGCATGGTAAGGTAATAATATGCTGTTAAATAGATAGTACGTACGTTTGACATACTGTTAATTATAAGTGATATGCATGTGCAATTTTTTAATTGGTAAAGTATGCATGCCTAGGGTTTTGCTAACATTTGACCTTCCTAAGATATTATATTTATGCTATATAAAGAATCCTATGATTATCATATTATGTGTAGCTAGAATTGACATAAATAGCATGAAAATATGCACACATGATTAGGGTTAAAACAGGATAATTACTATTTTCATGTTATAGGATATAAATGCTCCCTTACATGCACCATAATGATAATTTACATCTTAATAGTTATATAATGCTAAATATATGTATATATGTGTTGCATGTAATCTATGACACGTTAGTAGGGATGGCAATGGGTCGGGTCTGGACCGGGTCCAGCCATACCCAGACCCGGATCCGTTTATATTACCTAGACCCAGACCCGACCCAGACCCGACCCAGACCCGTCGGGTCCTAAAAGTTTAGACCCAGATCCAGACCCATCGGGTCTAGCGGGTAAACGGGTCCTAAATGGGTCCGGTTATTTTTTTTAAAAAATAATTAATAATCTATGCTAATATAAATACATTTATGTTTTATATAACTTAATATGTATTTTTTTTGTTAAAAAAATCATCTAAGTGAAAAAATAAATATATTAAAATAGTTATATTAACTTTTCAAATGGTGTTTTAATGCTTTTAGTAGGGATGTAAATGGGGCGGGTTCAGGGCGGGTATACCCATATCTGTATCCGATAATAAAATCCGTACTCGTACCCGAATCCATATCCGCTAACATATCCATATCCGTATTCGTTGGATATCCATTACTCGACGGATTATCCGTTTACCCGTTAATGGATATTATCCGATGGATAAATCTATCACCCGACAGATAAACCCATTTAGAGTTAAGCTAAATGATAATTCTAACTTTAATTTATACTATAATTATTTCAAAATTAAGGGTAAAAAAATAATTATATATCGGGTAAACGGGTACGAATATGGATACGGGTATGGGTATGGATATCCCATACCCATATCCGTACTCGAACCTGATAAGTAGTTTTTTTCTATCATCCATTCCGTAGTCATATTCGTTTATCCATATCCGTTGGACAAAATCCGTCGGGTTTCGGGTAAAATCCGTCCCATTTATATCCTAACTTTTAGAATACAATATTATACATATTGTTTATAAAGTAAGCGTACAAAAATAAAATTTTAAAAAATGAATAAGGAGCTTATATAAGATTAAAACAATAATGAAAAACATAATATTAGTATGTATTTATATATGTATACATACATACATACATATACATACATATATATATATATATATATAGATACATACACACATATGTATATTAAACGGGTCCGGCGGGTCGGGTCTGGATCTAGAATTGGACCCAGACCCAGACCCTTTAAGGTATATGTGGACCCAGACCCGATCCATACCCGTCGGATCCAAAAATCATGGACCCAGACCCGCTAAAAATGAGGCGGGTCTAGCGGGTCTGGGTCGGGTCCGAGACCCATTGCCATCCCTACACGTTAGGAAAGCATGCTTAGGATTTGTACACGTAATTTGGTAAATGCCCGCATAATGGAAAATATAGCAAATCACTAAATCTTAAAATATACCTACGTGCTAAAATATTGTATATTATTATATTTAATCCTTTTCATAACAACTCTCACAATAATAATGTCAGGTAAAAAATTGGATAATAGTGGTGTAATTTAGGTTTTGAGGGTAATTTGTTCATTTTCAACCTAATGCACCTAATGTGAATAATTGGACATAGGATGGTCTTAGACTTTTGATAGGATGCCCTTAGTATTGCCTTTAACCTTGAATTGGACCATTAACCTTAGGGTTGACCTAAATAATTTTTTGTTAAGTATGGAAGTGAAAATTATTGTTAAATATGGAAGTGAAAATTATTGTGCAATATGAAATATTTGTGATCACGTCATAAATTATTAATAGTTAAAGTGGAAGACATTGAGTTTGTGAATAGTTTCTCTCTAGGGTTAGCTACCCTATAGATGGGGTAGGAGCCTTAGTTTGTTTTGGTTTTTTGGTGTGCCATTGTGCACCAATAAGTCTAGTATACTCTATTGGTGACTGACGTACCCTATATGGGGCATCAATGCTTAAGGATTTAGTGTCCTATGGTTGGAGAGTACTATGTTGTTTTGTGTTCCAATATGTCTATAGTGTCATTATACCTTTGGGATGGATGGTTAGGAGGGTACCATGATATCTTGTGCAATGGTATAACTAATATACTTTTATGTATTCAGGTTATTAATGTATCTCCCTTGAGTAATTAAAAATGGAAGTAACCATTGGGGTAAGAATTTTAAAAGGATTGTTGTGGTTGTGGTTTGGTAGTTGCCTTTGTGTGCTTCTTGGCTTGTTGGATTTAGTAGTTGCTTTGGTGCCTTACCTTTGATATTGGAATTGATTTGGATTTGTTTATTTGGTAGTGGTATTTGGAATTGATTTAGATTTGTTGATTTGGTAGTTGCATCAATGCCCTACCTTGGTATTTAGAATTGCATTGATTCGTCAGTTATGGTAATGGATTTTGATATGGTATTGTGTACTTTGAGGTGATGTGAATTGGTTAAGTTTGATTGGTTGCTGAGTATGAGACTTTGACGTAGTATATATTAACCCATGATTGTTGTATATTGTTATGACACGTGCTTTGTGCTTTGAGCATGTTTTTTGGATTCTTGTGTGATTATGTACTATGTGAGCATGTTACCTATTGTGAGGCATTGTGATTTACTTATTACGAAAAAGTCTTACTATAACTACATTTATAGATGACTATGTAAAGGCCACGGAGTGAGATAAAGTGTATAAGAGTGGCAAGTATAAGAAAAGCCCTTGGAAAGAGATCCCTTTCTCAGAATGGGTATATGGGTCTAAGAATTATTATAAACCAATGTTAAACTTTTAGGTGTTGGTTTTTGTTGTAATTGGTTTTCCTATAGACTCTTATGTCTCTTACTATAATTTGATTTTTGTGGTTGTACGGAGACTATTTATACATAAATTTTTATAATATCCCAAATTTTACCACTAATTTTTTTTTATATATTTTACAACTGAATCTTATAACCAAAATATCGAGTGCTACCACCATAATTGATGCAAGTCTGGTTGACCATACTATTCTCACATCAATCACAAGGATAAAACCATTAGAGTAAATACAAAGTAACTCAAAATTGAGAAGCTTTATAAATGTAAATATTAGTTTAGAGATTAACTCCAGACTACAATAACATAATACAAACAAAGGGATATCATGGATCAAAGAGTCCAAAAGGCATCTGGATAAAAACATCGTTTGGATAACATAAATCTTCGCCCAAACACCCAGTATAATAATCTGGTGGAAAAAATCCAACACTTATTAGGGCAGAATGCTCCTGAGCTACTATTCTTAAACTAGTGGAAAGGTCTGAAGTACCTTTTAGACACAACACACCCAAGCCACTATTATCATCTAGTGGTACAAATTCAACACCTTGGTCTTAATTCACGTACTCATTCACTTTAAATCATTAATATCTTATCCATCAGGTTACTTATTTCAATCCATATTCTTATTCATGGTGAGTATAGGGCCCTACTATTCTTAATCTAGTGGAATAAATTGAAGCACATTTCAGGGACAACACACTTGAGTCACTATTGTCATCCTGTAGAATGGATCCATAAAACACTTCTCCGAACAAAATGCTTCTGAGCTACTATTCTTAAATCGGTGGAATAGTCTGAAGCACCTCTTAGGGACAACACAACTGAGCCACTATTATCATCCGGTGGAAGGAATCTATAAACACCTTGGCCCGGCTCACACACTCCTTCACTTTAAATGATTAATGTCTTATTCATGATTAATTTAAAGGCACATAAGACATTTAAAGCAGTTAAATCACATCATGAAGATCATAAGGCCGTTCTCTAGAGTCAAGACCTCTATATCTCCTCGAAACCCTAATTTCACACTTGTCTCATAACTCTTCTTCTGTTACTCTTTTTGTCACCGAAATTAATACCTTAGACTCAAATATTATAATTAACAACATACTCTAATTTCAAGGCCTAAATCTAAGATCTTACACATACGATAATAACCCTATCCCAAAAGTTACTATTCATAAGGCTTATAAACCTTAATTTCACAAATCAATCATAACTTTTCATGTAGAGCTCAAACAATCACAAGATTCAATATACATCACCCAAACACTAATATTGACAATATATTCTAACTTCGTGTCTTAAATCTACTTTTTCACACATGTGGTAATAGCCTCCTTGATTTAGGGTTACCATTCCCAAATCAAACCATTTTCATACTTTATTAAACTTAGTTAATTCACAACTACTCTAAAACACTTCATATAAATTACTTAGCAAATTTTGGATGATATAACACCTAAAAATACCATAATTATTATATTTAACCCATGTTGACAAAAAATGCCTTTATTGGTAACAAAACCTTTATTTCATGCAAATCTTATGTATTTAGTAACATTATTTCCAAATCCACATTTTTCACCATAGACCTTATCTTACTCATTTTGCATTCATCAAACCATTAAAAAACCCATGATGCATCCATATTTCACACCTAGGGCTTTTCCACTCAAAATAATAATACTGTATGATCTTTTACTTACTCACTTTCTATCATGTATCATCAACTGCTTATCATAGTATCAATAATCATATATTAATTCACATAATCACACTATAATGGTACAAAAAAAATCATGCATAACACCTAGCAATCAAAATCCTAGACTAAGTACCCTTATAAAAATGGTTTTGATCTCTAAACACGTAAATCCTATTCCGCTTCTCCCGAGACCATGGGAAAATCATCCAAGAAATAATAAAATACCATTAGCATTAAACCACACTAGTAAGGAAATTTTTGAGGAAATGGAAGGGTGAAATAAGGGAGAAAAACCAAACCAAGTAAGGTGGTGTTTGGAAAAAACTTGTATAACCAAATAAAGGGGGAAAATGGTGGTTTGTGGGATGGCAAATGAGCAACAACACAACCCGCCATTACTAAGGGAGTTGCAATAGTAGTAAAGGTAGATCATGGGGAAAATATTTGGTGGTGGGAGTCGAAGGGAGTGGTGTGGCGTGGTTAGAGGTGTCGAAGGATGGATGGAGGGATTCGGCTATAGCTATCAAAAAATGGAAGGAGGGATGTGGTCAAGGCTACCAAAGAGGAGGGGTGAGCTTCGGTCATGGATGTCGAAGAGGAGGAGGTTGGGCTGCGGTGAGAGGTGCTACAACAAGGAAGGGAAAGGAGAGAAGATGGTTGTAGTGGAGGCTATCAAAGGGCAAGGGAGGGATTCAGCTATTTTGGTCGGTGGTTGGATGTGATGTTTGGAAAGGATGATCAAAGGTGGTGAGGGAGAAATGGAAAAGGTTGTTGGTGGTGGTGTGGTTGTCTCGGTTTGGCTTGTTGGTGGATTTTTTTTTACTAACTTTGCAATGTCAAGGAGGTGGTAAAGGAGGAGATATTGTGGTGGTTAGGTTGAAAAAACAAAAGGGAGAGAAGAAGGTGGTAGGGGAATTTAATGCTAGCCAAGTATGTATATATATACACCCATGCACTTACTGAGAAGGGTGAGAGGTGTAAGAAAAATTTTCAACCCCAACCCTTATGCGTAGGAGGTGGGAGTTGATGGTAGTAAGGGATGGCTTGGTAGGTGGTAGGGAGTTATAAGCATGCAGGCATTGTTTATGGACAGTGTTTCACGCAGGGATATAAAGGAGAAAAAGTAGAAAAAGAGGGAGTGAGTTGAGAGGGAAATGAGAGAAAAAGGAAAAAAGGAAAAAGAAATAGGAGGTTAATTACTTTATTTTTTTTATTAGACTAAGATTAATATAATTTGGGTTAGGATATTAGGAGAGATTAATTATCAATGAATTAGGATTAGGTTAAATTATAAGGTTAGAGAATTAGGATAAGGTGGAAATATTTATTTTTTGAAATTAGGATTAAGCTATGATATTAATTACTCAAGATTAGGTTTAACTAAAATTAAGGGTATTACATCACTACTTTCTTAAAAGAGACTTTTTCCTTGAATTCAAAAGTCAAGAGTGGGGATGAGGAGAAAAATTATGCAAGGAAGGCGATCCCGACGGCTAACTCTACCGAAGTTTCTACTATACTACTGGGGACTAACCCCTTTAAAAAAGAGAAAACTTGAAACCTTATGCATCTAAGCCAAAGAGCTCAGGGTGCAACTTGCGCATATCCTTCTTGGTCTCCTAGGTCGCCTCATTTGCTTCATGTTAGCTCTAAAGAATCTTCCCAAGTGGAAATGAACTCATTTGAGTCTATCAAGCATTGATGTTGAGAATCTGCAAATACCTCTCTCCATATAAAAATGAGTTGTGCTTCCTCAATTGGGAGATGTGGAAGATGTTATGAACTCAGGTCAAATTTGGTGGAACAATGTACCTTGGGCTCAGCTTGCCCTTCCAACTAAACCTCTACATTCACCCTCAACAAAACTCTGTCTTCCGGCTCAAAACCATCACTACAACGCCTTTGATCTGTGTAGCTCTTCTGGAAACTATGAGATGCTATCATCCTATCCTAGATCAAACTAACCTACTTAGTCATCTCCTCAATCATCTACAATCCAAGTATAAAATCTCATCGATGTTGCTCCAACAAAGGGTGTCTCAACACTTACGTCCATATGGTGCCTCATAGGGTGCCATTCTTATACTATTG